>PISX010033938.1:0-14550 GCA_004024625.1 Mellivora capensis | reverse complement strand
AACCATAAGTGACTCTTAATCTCACAAAACAAACTGAGGGTTGCTGGGGGGAGGGGGTTGGGAAAGGGGGGTGGGGTAATGGACATTGGGGAGGGTATGTGCTATGGTTAGTGCTGTGAAGTGTGTAAACCTGGCGATTCACAGACATGTACCCCTGGGGATAAAAATATGTTTATAAAAAAAATAAAAATTTAAAAAATCACGTCGTCGTCATTCTGACTTTATAGAACAGAACATATAAGCAGCCTAAAAGATGTAATATTGCAATAAGTGTGACTCTGAAGTAGTAAATCTAGTTTGATAAGCCTAGCAATTTTATCTTTATAAAACACCGACTCATGAGGTATTAGATTAAAAAAATACTTTATTATCTTACATCTCAATTTTTTTAAATGACTTTATTTGACAGAGAGAGAGACAATGAGAGAGAGAACACAAGCAGGGGGAGGGGGAGAGGGAGAAGCAGGCCTCCTGCTGAGCAGGACCCTGGGATCATGACCTGAGCAGAAGGCAGAAGCTTAACGACTGAGCCGCCCACGCACTCCTTTCTCTATGTGTTTTTTCCTCCTAAAATATAAAGTATAAATCTGATCCATTTGATCCCTGAGTTTGGAAGTGAGTTTAGATGGAGGGGCAGGCTATGATATCTAAATCGTTTTAATTCCTGAGTTCCTGAGTTAGAAAAGCAAAGAATTTGAGCCCAACACAAAAGATAATCCTATTCAGTCCCTGAATTTGCAGTGTTAGGAGATCAAGGGAGATCTGGACCAGATTTTCCAGTGCTCCCTCTCTCATATCCACCCCTACTCTCCTCCTGGCTCCATGGGCCTGATCCAAGCTGCTGGAGTAAACACCCAAGGCCCCAATCCAGGTCAGCATCTCCTACCACCCGCCCTTGGGTAATGAAACCTTGAAGCCCTCCTCCCACCCTCATTCTGGTGTTTAACTTTGAGAACGGCTACCCTAGTGGCCGGCCTCTCCAGTACACCGTGCAGACAAGATGCCACTGGAGGGCTGACCTTGGGAGGCATGTTGCCATGGCTACACTTTTTTTTTTTTTTTCTGATAGAGGTAAGAGATGAAATGAAGAGGTTGGCTTCAGCCACATTGCAAAAGAGTTTGTGGCTGGACTAAGGACATTGATCTTTGCTTTCCAGGCAATGTAAGATGTTGGTTAACAAAAGTTTTCAAGTAGTGGGGAAAATGACCAGTTCTCAGTTTTATAAAGGCAATGCTTGCCTTTTAGTATCACAGGATATATGATGATAATAATGCAAAAATAGCCAGTTTAGGAAATTAAAAAAAAAATCACTATAAGTTAAAACCTCATTGTATGTGCCCAGCTCAGGGCTGAAATGCAGCAATGTACTGCCCACCATTTTTTGCCAGGTGGAGGGACACAAGTACAGAAATTGCAAGCCTGGGCGCCTGGCTGTCCCCTCAGCACACAGCTTCCTTCATACTTGGATGCAGGGAAAATCTATTAAGGTGAAGTTAACAACTGGAAAGGGAAGAACATAAGAAGAGATCACTGAAAGAGAACATGAGAAGTTTATTGGTTAGGATTAAGTTTGACTTCGAATAAGAATTCCAAAATAACAATGACATCAACAGACAGAAGGGTTTTTGTTTGTTTGTTTTTTCTTCCTTATGCTCATGACTGAAGGTAAGCAGTTCAGGCCTGCAGTGGTGACTCCATTCCTCAAAGTGCTAGGGATCCAGCCTACTTCCAGATCACTGTTCTACTATCCCTAGGAAGTGGTCATATCTTCATGGTCCATAATGGATGCTAGAACTCCAGCCATCTCCCAGGCACAGGGAAGTTAGAGCGCCAAGGGGGGGTAAAGAACAGCTGCTAGGTATTTTCAAGGAAAACAAAAACGTTCTGGAAGCTGGTCCTGCTCTTTTGCTTACAGGTCATTGTTCAGGACTTAATAACATTGTCCCATTAGATGCAAGGCAGGTTGGGAAGTTCCGGAACCAGGTGATGAAGTGTGTTTGCTGGGAGAGAACCGTGGGTCTCTTTGAGTCCCAGCTAATGACTTTACCTTTTTTTATTTTTTATTTTAAAGATTCTTTATTTATTTACCTGACAGACAGAGATCACAAGTAGGCAGAGAGGCAGGCAGAGAGGCACTGAGCCATCCGGATGCCCGACTTTACCTTTAAAAAAAAAAAAAATTATGTCCCTATTCCCTTTGCCCACTGCCCTATTGTGTCCAAAACCTACACTGTGGCAATACTCCAAAACCCACTCCTTCCATTGTGGTCTGCAGCTCCGAGGAAGCTTTGCTGGTCTTCATCTACTGCCAGGGGCTCAAGTCCAGAGGGTTCCTCCTTACTGACAGCCCAGGCCAGGGCTATGCAGAAGCTTTTAGCATAAGCCCTTTATGCCCTTGAGTTGGGATTGGCAAACATTTTCTGTAAAGAATCAGATAGTAAATATTTTTGGCTTTGTCGGCCATATAGTCTCTATCACAACTATACAACGCAGCATTGTAGAGTGAAAGTAACCACAGGCAACGTGTAAATGAATGAGCATGGAATATTTTGATACAACTTTATTTGGGGGGGACACCTGGGGGCTCAGTCAGTTAAGCCACTGTCTTCGGCTCAGGTCATGATCCCAGGGTCCTGGGATTGAGTCCTGCATCAGGCTCTCTGCTCAGCAGGGAGCCTGCTTCCCTTCCTCTCTCTGCCTGCCTCTCTGCCTACTTGTGATCTCTCTCTGTCAAATAAATAAATAAAATCTTTTTTAAAAAATCTGAACACTGTTCATATCTTATGGGCCATACAAAAACATGAGGGGTCCAAATTACCCCTCTGGCTATGGCTTATCAACTTCTGCCTTAATAGATGAAGATGTGGGCTAGTCACAAATGACTACAGGCATCCTAGGTAAGTGGTCTTACTTACGACTAGTGCTGGCACTGAGCTAAGCCCTGTATGTAATTACAGTAGCCCCACGGGTAGCCTGCATTATGAATCTGATTTTATAGCTGAGGAAACTGAGGCCCAGAGAGGCTAACTAGCTTGCCCAAGCTCACACAGCTAGCCAGAGCTGCAGGCACACTCAAGAGGCTGGTCAAACCACGGCGATGTGTGTAACTGACAAGGCCAAGGTGCCTGCGAGGGTTGATGGGAAAGGATGGAGAGTAAAGGCAGGGATCATCCTGCAGGGTTGCTCGTTGGCCACATGCCGCAAGGGGACACAGGCAGGTGCCTGCCAGGCAGACTCCACGATCAGAGACCTGGGTTCAAATCCTTCCCCACCACCTTTCAGCTGTGTGGACTTAAGCAAGGGACAGGACTTCCCTGAACCTTAGTTCTCTTGGCTGAAAAACAGACAGAGTGGCATTTCATTACCTGTTCCGTGGAGTTCTGGGAAGGCTGCATGTGACCTCTTCAGCCTGCCACAGGCACAGGGTCACCATATGGTCAACCACAGGTGCAGGCAGTTTACTGTGGGACGAAGCATAAGCAATTTCTCCACCAGGAGGAGGCAGGAGCCCAGGAGCTTTTGAGATGGCGTTGCAATTTCAGGAAGTATTCAAATTCCAGGGGAGACATGCTTTGGCCTGAGCTGGCTGGGAGGAGAAGGCCAGGATGACTGAGCGAGCTTTCTTGTGTTCCGTCCCCATCCTGTGCCCTCTGAGGCAGGTCAGAAGGCTGGAGAGGAGCAGAGAAAGACCCTCCCAGAGGGACTGCCTGTGTGGGGGAGGAAAAAATACATAGTTTTGAAGACTTAGAGATACAGATAAAGCAGGATTTCTCTATCTCCTATTTCCAGCCCAGCTCAGCCACAATCCCAAAGACCCAGGAAATGAAAGCCGCTGACCACAGCTGTCAGGACCCTAGGAGCTCCCACTCTACCAGCTGGGAGCTTGAGAATTACTTGATAAAGGATTTGTTACATGAAGGCAGTATTTTAGGAGAGATTTGCACACATTTCTTTGTTCATTCCTTACAACAACCCCCCCACCGAGGTTCTATCAGCCCCAATGTAAGAGGAGAAAGCTAGAGCCCAGAATGGTTAAGGAACTCTCCCGAAGTGATGTTGAACATTTTTTCCTGTGTCTGATAGCCATTTGTATGTCTTCATTGGAGAAGTGTCTATCACTCAGTGAAGTCAGACTCATGGCCCTGGCCTCCCACCCAGAGCCCACATTCTCCCCCTCTTATAGGTCATTGGTTTGAGCTTGTCATACAAGAGAACCCCCTGGGCACCTTGTTAAAAAAATATAGATACCCACTCCCCTTCTCCAAGATTTTGATTCAGTAAGTGTGGGCAGCAGCCCAGATACATGCACGTTGACCAGATACCCCTGGGTGATTCTGGTGTGTACCAAAGAAAACTCTGGGTGGGGGGGATTCGGGGGGAGACCCTAAAATTGTACTGCAGATGGGAGCCGGCTGCAGAGGCTTACTCCGTGAGCAGGCTTCAGGAGAAGAAAAAACAGATGTTGACTTTGTTTTCAAATATCCAAACTTCAATTAAATTCCCCCAAACAGAGAGTACAAGTGTTTCTAACAGAAAGGAAACCTGATGGAAACAGACTGATGCACCAGAGGAGGGAACAAGGAGGCCAACAGGACAGCTGTTGGGCAGGAAGAGGTGCTGTTCCTTCCCTGCTGTGGGTGCCCTGAAGCTCTGACCAGTCAACTGTCCTCTCTGCAGGGGAGAGAGGGGTGGAGGGTGAGGGGATGAGAAGGGCCAGGGAAGGTGCAGAGTAAACTTAAGCACAGGCACGCTCTCCCCCCCACTGCTGTGAGGACTTGGGCTTTCTCTACTCCCGCCCATACGGCCACAGACGTGCTTACTAGTTAATGCAGGGCTGGAACTCTGAGGGTCACCGAGGATTCTGAGCCACAGATTGTGGGTCACTGGATTCCATTTGATTCCTTGGCTTCCTCAGAAACAGCCCCTTGCCCCTATGGACTATGCCCCAGGTCCAGGCTGAGAGAATGTTCTTTTGCTCCAACCTACCTGCCTCATTTCTTAGCATCAGCCTCGACCCCTATTTACCTCAGATGTGCTTAGAGATGTTTTTAGAAAAAACATTTTAAAAAGGTAGCACCATAAGCAACATCAGCTTTCCTCTAAGGAAGATTCGAGGTACTTGGCTTTATAAAGATGTTTGTGACAAATCGCTGGCGTTTCTTGCCTAGTGAAGCTAGCTTTCAGGGTGTCTTCATTTCAGGGTGTCACTGACTTCCTGAAAAAGCTGCCAGTCTGTGTGGCATCTAGGTGGGCATGGTGGGCAGTCCTAATATTCTTGAGAATGTGAGAATGGATGGGTGTGGGTGGAGAAATGGGGTGGTGGCTGAGGGTTACCAAAGGAGGGATGCTCTGGGGTAAACGTCCTTTGGGCTGGTTTCAGGAGTGGGGCCAGAGCTGCCTCGGGGAAATGGAAAATGTTGAGAACAGAGACACAGGTGATGGCATTCCGGGGTGAGGAGGAAGACTCCTGAGGGGGAGAAGTAACGGCGAGACTTAGGTCTAGCAGGCCCAGTTCTGAAGGAGCTTTGCTTGCTTCTCCCAAAAGACAGACCAGGGAGGGTAGTGGTTGTTGTCTGCTTGCAGCGGAGGACCAGGTGCTGCCCTCCTCTCCTGCCTCCTCCCTGGGAGCCCAGGATCCTCTTCTCTTTGGGACGAAGCAAGAAGGCACTCAGATGCACACCAGGGAAGAGGGACAGAGACACAAATGGGAAAACATGGAGGAAGAAAAGCTGTATGTGCAGAAGAAGGGAGGGGAGTTCAAAGAAAGGGAGAGGCAAACAGATACAGAGAAAGAAAAAGAGAGGAGGCTAGTCAAGGTCAGAGGCCCAGAGAGACCAGGGATCACAATGTGACCTCGAAGTCAGTGTGGGCTGGCCCTAGGCTCTCTGACCTGGAAGGGGGCTTCCTCTGGTCCCGGAGGTGTGAGGTGGGCCTGCAGTGAGGCAATCTTCCACAGAAGGTGGGGGGATGAGGGAAGACCTTAGGAGTGTAAGAAAGGAAAGGCCAAGAGAAGGAGCCTCGGGGACAATGGAAAAGGGGCTGGGGAAATCCATCCTCTCTCACTGTGGGGTGGGGGCTGTGGGACTCAGGTACAATTGGGATGACAGCACCCACCTCTAAGGGTACCAGGAAGACATGGGACAAAGCCCCTGCAGTAATTCCCTCTGCAGCGGTGCCCAGGGGCTGTTCTGGGGAATGGTGCTGAGCAACTGTAGTGGGGGAGGGGCAGAGCAAGGGGGAATCTAGGGACTGCAAGGCGGAGTCCATCCCAGAGGCATTTATTTATTTATTTATTTATTTATTTAAGATTTTATTTATTTGACAGAGAGAGATCACAAGTAGGCAGAGAAGCAGGCAGAAAGAGATGAAGAAGCAGGCTCCCTGCGGAGCAGAGAGCCCGATGTGGGACTCTATCCCAGGACCCTGGGATCATGATGTGAGCAGAAGGCAGAGGCTTTAATCCATTGAGCCACCCAGGCGCCCCCCCCCCCGAGGCATTTATAAGGTGCAGTCTTTGCAACTTGCTTGACCAGCCGCAGAGGGAAGGGGAAGAACCCAAGTCTGTTCCCAGGTTGCTATTTTGAGCGACTGGTGGATGATCATGCCATCAACTAACAGGAAATGAAGGAAATGCGGATTTTGTCTGAGAAATCGGTTCTGTTTTGTACTACCGAGGTTTATATCTGCCTGGAAAACTATGACTGGGCGATAAACATAATATTGTGCTCAAATTCACTAATAACGGAAGACTAGAAGTTAAAACAAGATCATTTGCTTATCAAACTGACAGAGATACTGGATTGAAAATACCCACAGTTGGCAAGGACATCGGTCAACAGGTGCTCTCATCCATCACTGATGGGGGTATAATTTGTACAATCATTTTTGAGGGCAATTTGGAAAGAGTTATTAAAATGTTTAATGTGCTTTCTGTCCGACCCCATCATGCATCCTACGTCAAAGAATTTATTCAACATCTTGCAAAAATAAAAACATCAGGCTATGCACTAGAGCCTTGTCTGTATTCACAAGGACACCCCATTTGCTCCATTTCCAACTATGTGATTTGGGGCAAATTACTTATGGTGCCTGTGCACATTTCCTCGCTTGTAAAAGTGGTAATACTAGCATCTGGGTTATTAGTTTGATAAGAGGATTAAATGAGCTAACCCAAGCCAAGCATTTAGCATGGTGCAGGAACTATGGTCAGTGCCCAGCTAAGGGTACCAAGTGCATTCCTACTGACAGCGAGGCTTCTGATGGCACCTGAGTGGAAGGTCTCCTGGCATAGAATGGAGGATCTAGGCATCGGGAGAACCCTGCTAGGTGAAGCTGAAAGTCTAGAGCAGATAGGAAAGAAGACAAGTCTATTCCTGAAATGTACACTCTCAGTCACAAAGAAAGGAAGCAGGAGGCTCAGAGATGATCTGGAAAGACACGTAGCAGTGGTTGGTGGGGAGGAAAAGGGGTCTGGGGTCTCTTAGTTCCATGCTTGGGGGACTATGTAAACCAACGAGATCCAAGATTCCTGCTGAAAATTTAGAAGCCTGGCCCCAGCCACTGAGTCTCAGAGCAGATTCTCTGGTGCCCCCTTGCTGCAGAAGTGTTGTGGGGTTTCCAGAACAGGCAGGGCCAGGGAGTGAGGGCAGCAGAGGACAGGAGCGGAACCTTCCCATCTTGCTTGGCACGGGGTGCTGGGAATGTGGTTGAGTAGTTCTAGGATGACTCAGCCATGGGCAGAACCTCAGCCCTGCAGTGGGACCCAGTGCCATGCACCTGCCGCTGTTGTCAGCAGGTGTGACTCACCGGTTAATTAACTGTCTGCACTTGGATTAGGTACAGATATTTTGCATCCTATCTGCCTGCTTTCAGTGCTGTTATTGGTCGTGAGCTCAGAACTTAAAGGATGTCCTGGGTCGAAGAACCTCTTCTTTCCAGGCCCAACCAGACATCCATGCGGTGGGGCATCTAGAACGGAGTTTAAGAGGTAAGCAGACACCTTCCAATGTACTTTGTGTGCCCAGAAAGAGCTCTTGAAATTCCACCCTTTGAGATGCTATATGTGGGGATTCCAAAGTATCCCTGACAAGTACATTAAATAATTATTAATTCTATCTGCATCTATCTTCAAATGCATTTAATCCCATTATTTTCTCCTTTGAGCTGTTTTGAAAGACAGGGAGGGACTTGACGGGGTGGATGAAGAAGAGGGCAATTTTAGAACTTGGGCCTGTCAGTGAGGGAAGATGGGTTTTAGCTTGAGGACAAGGTAGGGGTTTCCTGACCACCTTTTGGGGCCACCAAAAGGGAGGAGAGAGTCTCGGGGGTCAACCCGGCCTCCTCTACAGGGTGGTCTAAGGCTGACAGAATGGAGAAATCACAGGACCTGGTGTTGGGGATCTGCATTCCTGTCTCAACTTTGCAACTTAATAGCTCCGCTAACCGAGCTCAGCTCCGGTCCCTGACCCTTGCTTCTCAGAGCCATAAAGGAGGGTCAGTCATGCCTGCCCCAGCCTGTTGGTGTGAGGGTGGCTGTGCTTTGGAGAATATGCCCACTGCCATAATAGAATACCTAAGACAGCACACTGTAGTATTATTACTGTTGGAAATGTCCCAAGGGGACTGGCTTCAGCTTGGTCAGGAGGGAGCTTGTGCTAGACAGCCGAGGTGACAGGCCAGCCCTACAGCCCCGGGAGGCCCCACTGCGTGTCTCTCAGAGCCACACACAGAAGCACTTAAAATGCCCCATTCATCTTTGTTGAGACCAAAACCTTAAAGAGAGCACGTTCAGCTGATAACAAGCTTCCTTCAGGGAGTTTCAAATGAACAATTCAGGGCCTGCTGATGCTGGGATAAGATGGACAAAGAAGTCAGGGCTCCCGCTTCCGGTCTGGGGAACAGAGCTGCCCGTGCAAGGGGCTGGGGCCCCAGGGAACAGGCGAGTGGAAGAGGTTTTTAACTGCTTTCTCTTAGGCCGGTCCGGAGAGCCCTGATCCGTCCAAGAGCAGGCTCACAGGCCAGCCAGTCACACGCGGGACACACGCAGCGTGGAGCAGGTGTCTGCTGGATATGGACAGGCTATGGTGGGTACAATAAAGGAAACACGAAGGACTGATCCTGCCCATGGGGGAGGGAGGAAAGCCTCGAACACCCGGCAGGGACGATGCCCAACAGCATTTCAGAAGCGCTGTGGTGGTGAAAGCAGATAGAACCCTCCGCTGATGTCCCACGGGGTTCCAGTTCCTGTTCTACCCCCCTTCACTTTTCTCAGCCTCAGCTGCTGTGCCTGTGAACATAGAGATGAGATTAGCCGTGCTCTCTGACCTGCTGTCGCGTGGAGTTCTTGTCTTATGGAGCATTGTATAAGTAGCGCATCATAATTAATGATACCCCGTTAGTATTAGTGACACATCGTTAATGATTCAGGTGTGGGAGGGAGCATCTCTGAGGGGATGGAGTTTGCCTAGCCATTCCATCATTGGGAAGACTACGGATAAGCATCTCTGAAGAATTTCTGGTTGTAAATTATTGCTTGGTTTTACTTCAACATCCCAAGAATCACAGAACTCAGAGCTGGAAAAGGATGGATTAACCAACTCACTCAAACGCCTTATTTTAGAGACGAACTAAGGTGCAGAGACGCCATCTGATTTCTCTTTGCTTTGTGCAAGGCTCCTGGCACAGATGAGGTAATCTGTAAGTACTTGTGAGACGGAGCTGAATTCATTCCCCTGCCTAGAATACAGTCAGCCAGTGCAAGGCAGGGACCTTACTTCGCTGCATTGTGAGATGGAAGGAGAAAAATCAAGAACCTGGGATTAAAGTGTGAGGGGCTTTCCAGCAGTCCTCAGGTGTCTGAAATATTTAAGGTGCCTTTTAGATAACATAGTTCAATTGCATTATTCTATAAGTGAAATAATACATACATGTATAGGTGTGTGTGTGTGTGAAGTGTGTCTGTGCGTGCGTGTGTGTGTATTTGGGCAATGTGTTAGCAGTAAGGAAAGAGTAAAGCAGTCCTAATTCTTGCTGGCTATGCATACTAACTATGACTTTTCAGCTATTTTGGTTTAGAAGCACAGTATTTCTTTCTCTTGCTTTTGAAAAAAAAATCCCTCACTTGAAAGTTAAATAATTTTTTACCGAAATATGACATATACATGTATTATGTATGTGTGCATGTATATATCTATCCCATAGAATTTGCATTTTTTATGGTTAAAGACTGGCCTTACTAGTTGCAAAATTAACATGAGTTTTATTGCAGTATCTCAACATCCGCTTGTCTAGCTGCATCCTCCAATGACCTAGATACATTTTGATTCCTGGATAGGGATAGAGGCTGCCCTGGGGAAGATTCTGTATTAGAGATTATTTAGGAGGATAGGGGTGCCTGGGTGGCTCAGTCGGTTAGGTGTCTGCCTTCTGCTCAAGTCACGATCTCAGGGTCCTGGGATGGAGCCCACATTAGGGAACCTGTTTCTCCCTCTCCCCAGCCCCTGCTCATTGGAGTCAGGGCAGACAGGGAGCATGTACACTAGAGTTATTTTATAAATACATATTCAAGTCTTGTTATTTGGCAAAAACTTTTCTAAATGCTTGTGAATATTAACTTATTTAATCTTCACAATCACCCTATGATTTATTAGTATTATCCCTATTTTATAGATGATTCTAAATAATTTGTCCAAACTCTGTAACACTTTAGGAACTCTTGGATAAGTCCTTTGCCAAGATCCACCACTCTGAAGCAAAATGAAATGTACCCGATGGCTCTGTTGGTGGGTGCTCTTAACTTTTAGGGGTCATACATCCCTTTTGGAATCTGATGACAGTTATGGACTCCTTCTTTGGAAAATAAACATGAGTTGATAAATTAATCTGCATCTCAAAGCCATCTATGGAATCCAGGTAAAAAACCCTTAACAGAGGGGCACCTGGGTGGCTCAGTTGGTTAAGCATCTGGCTCTTGATTTCAGCTCACGTCATGATCTCAGGGTGGTGAGATTGAGCCCCACCTCAATGGGGCTCTGTGTTCAGCAGGGAAACTGCTTGAGATTCTCTTCCTCCCTCTTTCACTGCCCCTACCCCCACTCATGTGTGCTCTCTCTCTCTCAAATAAATAAATCTTAAAAACAAAACAAAACCCTTAATATTGTAGAGGAATGCATCAGCACTTTCTTTGGCAACTTCTTTCCCATGGCAGCCCCAAACCATAGAGACAGATGTTCTGGAATCCACTCTCTGCTTTTGGTGCCACATGTCCCTTCTTTTTCAATGACTCTAGATTAGAAATCATCTAGGCAAAGTGATAATCTAGTGGTTATTTATGGAGAGTGGGATTCTTGGGTACTTTCAGATTTTGCATGATATATTTCTGCAATGTTTAAATATTTCCCTAGAAACATGTATCATTTGTATAATCAGAAATTGTATGAAATAATTTTAAAGAAAAAAATCAAAAATTTTCATTACAGTCATAATAAAAATGAGCAGAATTATGTACACACAAGGATATTCATCACTGGACTGCCTACAGTCCTCCCAAAGGAGACACTAAATAAACTATGGGGCTTCCTTCAATATATTGCTATGTGGCTTCTAAAAAAACCCCTGCAAGTTAGCTCTAAATGTACTGTACAAGCCTCAAGATCTACCATCTAGAGAATAAAACAAGATGTAGAATGGTATACAGTGCACTACAATTTCATAGAAGCAAGAAACAGGAATATTGGATAATGCATCTAATATCTCCAGAAGGATCAGAAAAACCAGGTGATACACTACTGTTCAACATAGAGCTAGAAGTCCTAGCCTCAGGAATCAGACAACAAAAAGAAACAGAAGGCATTCAGATTGACAAAGAAGTCAAACTCTCACTCTTCGCAGATGACATGATATTTTATGTGGAAAACCCAAAAGACTCCATCCCAAAACTTCTAGAGCTCATAAGCAGTTCAACACCATGGCAGGATACAAAATCAATGCACAGAAATCAGTTGCATTTCTATACACTAACAATCTGACTGAAGAAAGAGATATTAGGGAATTGATCCCATTTATAACTGCACCAAAAACCATAAGATACCTAGGAATAAGCTTAACCAAAGAGGCAAAGGGTCTGTGCTCTAAAAACTACAGAACACTTATGAAAGAAATTGAGGAAGGCACAGAGAGATAGAAAAGAATAAACACTGGTAAAATGTCTATGCTACCCAGAGCAATCTACACATTCAATGCAATCCCTTTCAAAATACCATCAACATTTTTCATAGAGCTGGAACAAATAATCCTAAAATTTGTATGGAACCTCAAAAACCCCAAATAGCCAGGGGAATGTTGAAGAAGAAATCCAAAGCTGGGGGCATCACAATTCTGGACTTCAAGCTCTATTACAAAGCTGTCATCATCAAGACAGTATGGTACTGGCACAAAAATAGACACATAGATCAATGGAACAGAATAGAGAGCCCAGAAATGGACCCTCAACTCTATGGTCAACTAATCTTCAACAAAGCAGGAAAGAAGATCCAGTGGAAAAAAGACAGTCTCTTCAATAAATGGTTTTGGGAAAACTGGACAGCCACATGCAGAAGAATGCAACTGGACCTTCTCTTACACCAGACACAGAGATAAACTCAAAATGGATGAAAGACCTGTGTGAGACAGGAGTTCATCAAAATCCTAGAGGAGAACACAGGCAGCAACTTCTGACCTCAGCCACAGCAACCTCTTGCCAGACATGCTTCCAAAGGCAAGCGAAACAAAAGCGAAAAGAACTATTATGATTTCACCAAGATAAAAAGTTTCTGCACAGCAAAGGGAACAGTCAACAAAACTAAAAGGCAACCTACAGAATGGGAGAAGATATTTGCAAATGACCTATCAGATAAAAGGCTAGTATCCAAGATGTATAAAGAACTTCTCAAACTCAACACCCAAAAAATAAATAATCCAGCCAAGAAATGGGCAGAACATACAAACAGACATTTCTCCAAAAAAAGACATACAAATGGCCAGCAGACGCATGAAAAATGCTCCACATCACTTGTCATCAAGGAAAAACAAATCAAAACCTCAATGAGATACCACCTTACACCAGTTAGAATGGATAAAATTAACAAGACAGGAAACAACAGATGTTGGCAAGGATGTGGAGAAAGGGGAACCCTCTTACATTGTTGGTGGGAATGCAAGCTGGTGCACCCACTCTGGAAAACAGTATAGAGATGCCTCAAGAAGTTGAAAATAGAGCTACCTTACAATCCAGCAATTGTACTACTGGGTATTTACCCCAAAGATACAGATGTCATAAGCCTTGTTAAACACCTAAGAATCGGGCCCTCATAATTTCTTCAAGATGTTCATTAAACTTTTACATACTGCTCACTGTTGGAAATTTCAACCCCAAGTGTTCTTATTGAGCTAAAGGAATCTCTGTGGCTTCTACCCACAGGATTTAATTCTACCCTTAGCAACACAGAATGGAACTAATTCCTCTATATGATGATTTTCCAAATAGTTGAGTACCTTCAGTCTTCTTTTTACCTAACTACAAATTTTTAGGTTTTTTTAGCCATCCCTGGCTATGACCTCCTTGAAGGCAGGGAGGGTTTCATATTCATCTCTGTACCTCTAGCCCTCAGCTCAGCTATGTTATCTTATTTTTTTAAGAGTTAATTTATTTATTTGACAGACAGAGATCGCAAGTAGGCAGAGAGAGGGGGGAAAGCAGGCTCCCTGCTGAGCAAAGGACCCTGAGATCATGACCTGAGCTGAAGGCAGAGGTTTAACCCACTGAGCCACCCAGGCGCCCCTTAGCTATGTTATTTTAACAGTTGAATTTTTTAATGTGGTGTTGCTTACATTACTCACTTCTGAACATGTTTCACTTTGCCTATGTTCCTTTTATAGTCCTGACCAAAATTCTGAGCAAATATTGCAGCTTTGGTCTTCCTAGTGCACCTCATTTCTTTCATTGTTTATTCCTCTACTAATGCCAACTGAGATCCCATAAGTTTGGGGGGCAGCCATTGATGGCACTAATAAGTCCTGTTTATGGGAGTTTCTTTCTTTCCTTCCCTGCAGAGCTCTTGTCTGTACTTTAGAACATTGCTATGTGTATAATCTCATGTATTACAACACTGCACTCAACTGCTAATGTTAAAATGTTGGTAGGTTTCTCAGACTTTCCAAAACCAGACCAGCAGCTTGGTAAATCATCGTGAGTTCCACACCAAGAAGGGATGACACACTTAAAACTACTTAAAACTACATCCACTTGGAGAACCTGGGTGCCTCAGTCAGTTAAGCTCCCAAATCTTGATCTCAGCTCAAGTCTCCATCTCAGGGTCGTGAGTTCAAGCTCTGCATTGGGCTTTGCCCTGGTGTCGGATACTACTTAAAAACAAAAACAATTTTTCCATTTCTTTGTGTCTTCCTCAATTTCTTTCATGAGTACTCTATAGTTTTCTGAGTATAGATTTTTAGCCTCTTTGGTTAGGTTTATTCCTAGGTATCTTATAGTTTTGGGTGCAATTGTAAATGGG
>PISX010033937.1:0-14544 GCA_004024625.1 Mellivora capensis | reverse complement strand
GGGGGGAATGGTTGTGGGGATGGCAGTGACGGTGGTGACGGTGCAGCGGTAGGTGACACGTGTCAGTGGACGTGGGAGTATTGTGAAGAGCAGGGTCCCCAGCACAGCATGGACCCACCACACCAGGGAGGGGATGACTGCCGGAAGCCCGCCCCACCAGGCACAAGGGTCAGGGAGAGAGAGTTGCAGTTGGTTGCGTGTTCAAGACTCAGTCATACTCTAGGCTCACCAGACACTGTCCTGAGTTGGGGATTCTAGTCTAATTGGAGTCCTAGCCATGTGGGGCTTGAGGTCCCAGGGTGGCCCCTGCCCCTCCAGGCTGGCTCGGTTACTGCATTAGTGGGAAGGGGGGCTGTGGAGCCTGCAGCAGGATGGATCTGCCTGCCCCACTGCCCAGACGGCATCCACCTGTCTCCGCGTCCACGCACGATCCTCTGCGGCCTTCCCCAGGGCACAGGTTGGAGGTGCCGCACGCAGCTCTGCAGAACAAGCCTGTAGAATGTCCCTGGGCAGGTCTGAGTCAGAAGGGCAGACTGAACGAAATGTCTCTAGATGTTTTATTTTGATTAAAACATTAAAGTGCATGGCAGCTCCTCATGGAAATTGTAAATCTTCCTTGGAGGAAAATGAGCAAATGGGAAGAACATGAAATGATGACTTGGGGTTTCAGTGGTTTGCAGTGCCGGCTTGATTTTACATGGGAAACTGTGTACTGCAGCTCCCAAATTAATTTTTGGAAAATGAGTTATTGACTGCAGATGTAATTTATTATTAATAAGCAAAATACGCTTGCAACCTGGGCCTGATGGGATAGTTAGCTGGAAGAAGGAATGATAAGAAGGGAGTGTGGAGGGAGCCCTCCGGAGGGCGAGGAAGAGGAGGGTGTGGCCCCAGGACAGACCTGCTGGGATCCTCCTGACACGGGATCTCAGGCTGCAGGGTTCTGAGTTCGCTTCCTGCCGCCCGCTGGGCGAGGCCGCGCGGCTGCCGAGTGGCAGAGCTTGGCCCCAGCCGGCACGTGCTGTCCCCAGATGATCGGATTTCTCCTGTCTCCCCCTTGAGGTTGCCCAGGGCGTCCCAGCCGTATGGGAGTCTCCCTGTTTGAGGGAGCCGTGAGGGGCCCTGGTCGCCGTAGGGACGAAGGCGAGAAGCTGGACAGGTTCTCAGCTCTGCCGCACGTGATGGGCTGAGAGTGACGAGGGACCTGGAGGGGGCGGTCTGTGAGCCGACACCCGCTCCTGAGCCGGAGGCAGGGAGAGCTCGTGCCTCCAGCCGTCGGCGTCCCCATCTGCAGAATGGGCTCCCGCAGCTCCCCGGGTTCCGGAAATTACGGCAGTGACAGCAAGGAGAGGATGCCAGGATGCTTGAAAACCGAGCCTCACACAACGTTCAGGTCAGGTCCTCGTTCTTCCTCCGGCCGCTCGTATCTCATGGACGGTCCTTGCTGAGCCGAAAACACCTGTTTGGAAACTAAGACAAGGGAAACACCCTCTCGCTTTTTAGTTCTCACTTTGTTGGTCTGAGCGCCCAGCGAGTGACGGCAGCTTCCCTGCGTGCTATGCTCCGCAGTTGCTGCCCTGGGAGGCGGGAAACTGTCTGCGATCCCATGACCTCCGTGCTGCGGGGTCCGGATTCGGATTTATTCAACAAGAGCATCCACAAAGCATTTATCTTTGAAAATCAGTGTTAACACCAGAAAGTCTTCTTTCGGCTTAAAGGTGTTTATTTCTATTTATTTAGATAATTATCAAAGGGCTTCCTTAATAATTGATTGTGGTAAGTATGTAAACGATTATCAAATAGTCGTTGCCAGGGCACTGCTCGCGGGTGGGGGCGGGGCGTGGCGGATGGGCATTGAGCTGCCAGGCCCCTCGGAGCTGGAGCGATTTCGCAGAGAAGGCTGGCGGCGGCGCAGGCGAGGAGAAGGATACATTGTGTATTTATGAGCACGTTTTTCCAGAACGTTCACAGGTGTGATAATGGAATCATTGTACAAGTCATGCCATGTGCGTCTAAAAAGGTCTGTTCCTCAAAGTTCTAAGAACGATGTCCTAATGCTTTTGAAACCAGTCTCCTGCTTTTATCATAATTACAGTACGCAAGGGTCCAGCGTCCCCTTCCTGTTTCGTTCGCATTCCTATCGAAGTGCTTCGTGGTTTCCAGGTGTGTGAAGGCTGAGAGGGTCTTCTGGAAGGTGGACAGCAGCCTCTCCTCCCCTGGCGTGGTCGCCTGGTGTGGTCGGGCAGGGGACGATCCCAGTGTGTGTGCCTCGGGTCTGTGTGTGTTTTCACTGCGCACGCCCGTCCGCTCGAACACCAGTGAGAAGAGGGTGCTCGGGAAACAGAGGCCTCGTGAGAGATGGGGGCCTCTCAGGAGTCGTGAGGTCCATGGCAGCACCGCAGCCTGGGCTGGAGCACGTCCCCATGGAGCTCGTGCTTCTGGGCCTGGTCGTGTCCCTGCCATTGCCGGGGACGCTGAGGAGGGCTCACAGCCCCTCCCAGGCCTGGTGGTCAGGGTGACTTAGATCCCAGAGTGGTCACGGCTTTCCCAGCTGGAGTAGTGGGAGGGTTCCTCAGGGGAGGGGTGCAGGACTGAGCCTCCAAGGAGATCTGAGGTGGCTTACGAAGGTCAGTCTCTTTTCTCTCAACCTCAGGGTCCTGTCCCTGGAACCCCTGCAGGGCTGGGTGGGGCTGGCCCCTACCGTTCGTGTGTCAAAATTCTACCCAGATTTTCATTTACGGACATGACTGCATGAGCACAAGCAGAGGCTGCGCACCCCGCGGTCCGAAGCCTCTGCCGCATGAACCCGGGGGTCCCCACATGCAGACACGCGGCGTGTGCCTCCCTCCAGCGCTGGCCGCGCTCCCCGGTCGCCCCCAGCTCTGAGAGTCGCGTGGGCTCACTGTGTGGCGGTCGGGTTCTCTGTCAGCGTTCTGGACATGGGACAGGCTTGCCTCCGCCCCCTCCCCATGCTGCTACATACAGGCAGTAGGCTCGGCAGCGGGAGCCCTCCCTGCACAGTCTCCGCACCCCTGCCTGGGCTTGCAATCAGCCTTTACGGAGGCGCGTGGCACGCACTCCCCGTGCGCTTGTGGCCTCCTGGGCCTGGAGCTGCCCTTCTCTGATGGCTTGTCGCTCCCTGAGTGTCCTGCCCCGAGTTCTGTCCTTCCTGGACGTCTGTGGGCAGTGGAGGCAGAGACATGCCCCCAGCATATCCCTGCACCCCGTGCCCCGTGCTTAAGCATGCTGCCTCAGTGTCTACCCAGGGGAACGGCGGCTGTGTCCCAGTCCACTCCCGGGTTGGCGACTATGGGATCAGCATTCCTGTCACTGGACCTGACAGTTCCGATGGGGCCTCCCACCCTTCCTTGTGCAGATTCTCTCTGCTGACCTTGGCTGGACCCGCAGCAGGGCAGGTGCACGGGTGCCCGATCATCCTTTCGGTGTTGGTTCTACGTCTTATTCTGGACTGCAGAGCCTCCTGCCAGTTCTCCAGCCATGGGGACCTGGGGGTGGGGCGGGAGCCCTGAGCATCTCGGCCCCAGGACATCGGCCACCTCCTGGGCTCTGCACCTCTGGCTCCCCTGCCTCTGGCGACTTGCACACAGCTTGTAGGGGACAGGTGTCTGCGGCGCTGGGCCTGCGGGGCCCGGGGTCTCAGCAAGGTGGCTCTGGGGATGTGCTGCCCTCCAGGATCCGGCCTCGAAGTCCACACGGGAAGGCCACGGAAAGTGGTGCCCGCTGCAGCTGGAGCGACTTAGGGGGAAGTTTCTGTTTTATTTTTTTTCCAAATTGAAGTTCAGGCCGTTGCAGAGGGTCCGTGTGAGAGTCAGGCCGGAACGAGGCCGCTCTGCGTAGAAGCCATCGTGGGAATAATTCACTTCGTGCGGATTCCTGAGGGGGCCGCTCCCAGAGCCTAGCTCCCTTTTCCTTTCTCTCATGGTTTGATGTTGTCGCGATTCCTCGGGCGTTAGGGGGAAATGAAGACCTGTTTAGGGTTTATAGGCTCACAATTCACAGTAAGTGTCGTGGCTGGTAGCCGGGAGGCATGAGCTCCGGAGGCTCGGGGAGGCCTGGCACCCAGTTTAATTTTTTGCCCCTCCCCCACTGCAGAGATCTGCGGGGATGAGAGTATCAAGCGCTAAGATGGACATTTTCTTCGAAAGGGAAGCACTTGTCAAGCACGAAAGGCAACGAGATCGGTCTGATGAGATTGGATTGCGGGAGGACAGGTCTGGCTATGAAACGCACCACTGGAGGTGACGCGGCCGGCTTCCCACGGCGGTGCCTGAGCGATCACCAGGCCAGAGCAGAGGCAGGACTGGCCCCGGCCCAGACCCCGGACAGGGACCCTCTGAGCCCACGGCCCACGGACGTGATGCTGAGCTCGGGGTGCCGGACGTCCCCAGCCTGCCTGCAAACCGCTCCCCCGTTCACCAGTAAAGCTGGGAGGCGGGGGACGTTGTTCCCTGGCTTCTTCTTGGTATAAAGGACCAAGTGATGTTTGAGCCTGTGAGTGTCTCGGTATCCATCTGTGACTTCTTATGCAAACCCCTTGGTGGTTTCAGTTTGTAACAGCTTGGAAGCGGGAAGCACACTTTGTAGCATCTTCTAGAAAGAACTCTATTTCAGAAGTACACTGGGCTGGATTTACACTGGCCCAGCATCCAAGGACTGGTGTCCTTACAAGAAGAGGAGAACAGGGAACAAAGCCACGTGACAACCGAGGCAGCGATCAGGGGTGAGGGGCAGACGCGGCCAACAGCCCAGGGACACCTCGAGCCCCTGCGGGAGCAGGAAGAGGCAAGAGCAACCCCCCCCCCACCCGGAGCCTCCGCAGGGCCACAGCCCACCGACCTCTGCACTCAGGGTGTGTGGGTTCTGGAGCCACGAGGGACTACACTCCTGCCGGTGGAAGCCAGTGCGTGGTCGTTGAGTTGGGCAGCCCCAGGACAATGAGCAGAGTGAAATTCTGTGGGAATGTTGGGGGGATGTATGCTGCACAGACACAGCCTGGGACATCCTGGCCCCCCAGACCCCGGATCCCCCTCTGTCCTGCTGTCTCCTTCCTCTGCAGGGCTTTCCTGTCCCCTCCTGATGGCGCTCTTCACTGTCCAGGCTGTCACAGGTCTGATCCGCAGCCAACCCACTGACCCTGGGGCCGGGCAGTGAAGGCACAGATGGAAAAAGTCGACTTCCAAGTGGGCTTCTCCCTTAAGGGAAGTCTGCTCTGAGGACAAATGTCCCCTTGTCACATTGCTTCGTTGACTCATGCCGGCCAACAGAGGAGGAAGGGCAGACGGTGCCCATCCAAGGACACGTGCATTTGGTGTCCCCCACGCCCTGCTCGCCTCGCCGGAAGTGGGGGTCGGTGGCACTGAGAGACGGCCTCCCTTGGGAAGGAGCCAGCAGCTGCTTCCTGACACCTGGGGGCATCTAACCATGTTCACCCCCACTTCTCAGCCATGCATATGGAGGTTACGAGGACAAGTAACTTGCTAGTTTTTGGAGCCTGTCAGTGGTGGGTCTGGGTCAAGATCCATGCTTTCTCCTCGAACATCTCCGGCCCCCGCACCCCCTTACTTCCTTCACTGGGACCACACCCCGTTTGCCCAGGCGACAGGAGAGAAGGAGGTTGTCACAGAACCCAAGGGAACACAGCCCTCCAGGCAGGCTAACGGTGCGCCTCCCGGCTGGGGCCCCTCCACAACCCTTCCTACCCTACAAACGGCTGGATCACACTCTGCAGCCCGGGGGCTTTTTGTCGCCGGAGGCTGGACAGTGGTGTCTGCGGAGGGAGGTGGCCTGGGGATGGCCGGGTGGATGAAATCCTGTGGGGAGCCCAGTTGGGCTAAACATCCTTAGCCACGTGCCAAGGGCAGACTTCATCCAAACATTCCCCTTTTCCACTTACCTCTGTGATGTCTTGGAGCCCACTTGTGGCAGTGGCAGCACACCCAAGGCCAGATGACCCAATTAAAATGACTGTAATTAAGAGCAAACATTATAATTAATTCTGTCCTGCAAAAACATTCACTCTATCCGTGGGCGAGCCTGCTCCCCAGGGCAGTAAGGCTCTCCCTCTTCAAGCAACGGTGTAAGTAGAAAGGGCTCCAGGTGGGTGCCCAGGACTCACATCGTGGACTCTGGGAGACCCACACCAGGACCTGGAAGAGGAATCCCAAGGGCCGTTGGAGGAGCTGTGGCCACCTGGCAGGTGAAGTGGTCACACCAGCCCCTTTCTTGGTTTGCCGCTTATGGTCCCCCCATCTCCACTGGGTGGCTCTGGAGACCCCAGCTGCCCGCTCAAGACTGGCCACTGCTTCTGAGCTGGAACCAGGCTGCCCTGCCCCAGACACCCCGAGCCCGGGCTGTCCACTCGGCCAGGCCAACCACCGACGGAAGCAGAAGTGGCGAGCATCCGCTCCCTGGCACGGAGGCTAAGGAGAGGACGGTGTACTCCACTGTGCGTCCCCTGCCTGCCCTGTGATGCCGGCCGTGCCGAGGCTCTGGGGTGCGGGCCCCGGAGAGGAAGGGCCGCTTCCTGCGTTGTGGTCACTGACACTCACGGGCTCCGACACTTGTGGTGACTCCTCTCCAAACCCGAGCGGTTTTGCGCGGCAGGGAGAGCGGGCGGCCGTCTCCTGGCTCTCCCTGGAGCAGACACGAGCGCGCATGGGCCGGATTCAGGTTTCTGCCCGACGCGGCTTGTCTGATGACCGAAGAGCCGTCGCGCACGTCTCTGCCATCAGCCTCATTTAACACCCATCCTCCACCTAGTGAGCGGGTCTCGAGGGCCGCGTGGTGCGCCGTGGGGACAGAGGGAGGCCGTGAAGAGCACCCCCTCCCGCGGGGACACAGTCGGGAGGCGCCGAGTCTGGGGGCCGCTCCCTCAGCC
Source organism: Mellivora capensis (assembly GCA_004024625.1). Taxonomy (NCBI): domain Eukaryota; kingdom Metazoa; phylum Chordata; class Mammalia; order Carnivora; family Mustelidae; genus Mellivora; species Mellivora capensis. Next base: position 7,646 of record PISX010033937.1, on the reverse strand, counting down.
CGAGCGCCGTCCGCAGCCGCCACAGCTCCTTGAGGAGTCCCCTTCTAGACTCTCCTAGGGCTCGTCACGACGGGTCTTGAGTCCCTAAGTGGCATTTCGGGCAGCCGCGCCGTGAATCAGGCAGGTGTGCGTCCGGGTGGCCTCTGGCCCTCGCCCACCGTCTGGGGCCCACAGGAGCCTCTTACCCCAAACCTCCTCGTGGGAAGCTGATTCACGGGCTCCGTCCCGCAGTCTCCAGCGGAGGGGCCTGTCTCCGTCACCAGAGCTTAATGAGCTAAATGAAGCTGTAAAATGTGACTCTATTCTATTTAAGAAATGGGAACAATTTAGAAGTTTATAGAATCTGCCCCCGTTCTTCTCACAAAGGCAACGTCTCTTGGCAGGGTCACGTGAGAGTCAGACTCTTTCCCGAGCGGGGCGGTGCACACACATGTATTCCTGTTGGCGTTACGCGCGTGGGGCCGTGAAGTGCAGTGTTCAGCGGCACTACATGAAGCCCAAAGCGCAGTGACACAGAGACAACATTCAGCCCTACGTGCTCCGGCATGTTCTGCATGTTCTGGGCACCGACTGTCTGCGGTTGGACGTCATGTGGCTCACGTGGGGCTGTCACAGGCGGCCCTCGGAGGGTTTGCTCTACACGCTTCCTCGAGCAGGTGCAAACGTGTCACATGTAGCTGGTGATCATGTCACTTGATATGAAATAAATGAGTGCATAGAAATCAAGATGCTTACCTTTGTGTATCACTGAGTCCAGCAGTTCCAATCATGGGGCTCCATCCTAAGAAACCCGCTCACCAGAAATCCCACATGGGGCTGCAGCCCACGGGACCAGCAGAGCCTGCCACCCCCGCATGGCCCCTGGGGGCATCTTCTTAACTTACGTGACCCGTTCTTTCCTCCCCTCACCTGAGGGGCTGACAGGAGTCCTCCCGGCGCAGGGCACGCCCAGATGTGGGGGTAGGTAGGGGTCGGGCTCCGTAGCCAAGTGACCGGTTGATCTCCGGCTTGAAATAGCAGCTGAAAGCTTAGAGCATGATCACAGGCCTGCATGGGGGAGGGGGCTGGCATAAGGACATGCCCGAGAGTATAGTCTAAAATAGGCGACCAGAAATAATACAAGCCTAAATGCCCAACAGCAGGCCCAGAGCACATGGAAATCTATACTTCAGTGGAGAGATGAGGCAGCTGTTAACATCGTGCCCGTGACGAGCGTCGGAGGCTTGGGGACGGTGTGCGGACACACCGAGTGAGGCCACCCAGGGCCTCAGCGATGGGCTTGCAGACACAGCAGTAAGGCCGGCGCCCCGAGCCTGAGCTGCTGACCCTTGCGTCTGCGTGACCGTGTTCGCGCCCAGTCTGCAAAGATGCTGGACCGTGACCCGTCACAGCCGCTGGTGCCATCTCCCTGCCGCCTGCTCACGGCTGCTTCTGCGGGGTTGGGGCGGAGTGCTCGTGGGCATTCGGGATGCAGCTTGGGGAAGGGCAGGGCGAGTTCCTTTCACTGGGCAGGCACAGCGGGGGTACCTTTCCGTGGCCACGCCCGGTGGACACAGCTCCCCGGGCAGGTGCAGCTGCCTCCTCTGCTCTCATCTCCATCCCGCGGCAGCGGGCAGGGGAGCGTGTGGGGGCCCGGGCTATGGGACCAGGTTGGAGGCAAGTGGGTGAAAACTTCTTTCAGGTGTCGATGTGTCCAGCTGTACAATGAGGAACCATTTCTATCACCAGCTAGTCCTGTCTGAGTATATGCCATAAGGCAGCATATATGTGACCCACACGCTGCACGTGGCTATGGTTCCGTCGTGGTGGGCATCCCCTCACCCCACCTCCGGGGCAGGGGAGCTGTTGGAGGAGTGGAACTGGGAAGACTGTCCGGGAGAACATCTCTGGGAATAAGCATTCCCGTGGCCCATTTCAGGCAGGGATTCACGACCCTACTCAGCCTTGAAAATCAGGTTGAGTTGGAGTTCCTGAGCTGGGTTCTGGCTATCCTCACAGGGTTCTGAGCCATCTGGATGGTCGGTGTTTCCGTCAGCGCCCCGGTCTGTGGTTTCTGAGCGGAGATGCGGCCCTACGAGAGGGAGATAGCCACAGCCGCCTGCCGGGTGAGGACGACGGGCGGGCTGTGATTCAGGCTTTCTGTTCACGGCTCCGGGCTCCTGGGAGGTCTGCGCATGTGACAAGAGAATGCACCTGTTCCCCCTTTCACCACCGTCCCGGAGTCAGTCCCACATGTGCTGAAACCCAAAACACGGTCTGGTCCATCGGGACAAAAGCAGGATCTGCGGCAGCAGAAGGGCCTGGTCCTGGGTCTGTGCTGCTCTCGGGGACCTCAGGAGGAGACGCTGTGGAGGTGACCAGGGGAGGGGTCGGATTTTGTAACACACAAGCGTCGTCTGCCGACTGTAGCATCTTTCTTTGCTCTTTGATATTAAAATAGCACGTGTGTGTGTGTGTGTTCGTGCAAAAAGTTGGATCAGTACGTAAACAGGTGCACACATGCCTGGAAATGGACTCAGGTCCTTGCAGACTCTTGGCGTGTGAAGGAGGCATCTCAGATCGGGGGTGCCGTGGGCCATCAGGACGCCGCCGCCGAGCAGACAGAAGCCAGCAGGTTCGTTATGAAGACACATCCGTACCTCACCCCTCAGTCTGATGAAGTTCGGGCAGAACTGACGAGGGCAGGCAGGGGCTCCTTACGCGCTGTTGGAGGAGGCTCGCCCTGGTACGGCGCAAACCCGGAAGCTGTAAACGAAAAGACTCGCAAATCGCACCCCTTAGGAATAAAACTGTGGGCCCTAGAAACTATGATCATACTGGAAGTAAAAGGAAGACAGCATTTTGCCATCCCTTCCCCAGCCAAAAGGGCTCTGTGAATCTCTAAGACAAAGATCCTCCATCCAAAGGAAGCAGAAGCAGAAGCCACGGGCACAGAGTTCCCGGGAGAGGACTCAGCACAGAGACCATCTGCAGCTGCGGGAAGGTGCGCTCTTCACAGGCACGGCGATACCGGGTCTGTCTCCATCAGAGTGGACATTCGGGGGTGCAGGAAATGTCATGTTTCATTCCCCATATGCTCCCCTGCGCCGAGAACCGTGCCGGACGCACAGTAGGTTCTCAGTTAGCGTGTGTCCAGTGGAGGAGCCCAGAGTAAAGAGACCTCTCGTAAGACAAGCATCGCCTCTCAGATTGGCCCCAGGCAGCGCTCGATGCCCATCCCGTTGCCAGGATGCCAGAGGCCGGGAGCTCCCCTGGTGGTGGTGGGGGGCGATGAGGGGCCACTGATTAAAATCGGCAATGGGATGGCTGGTTTGGCCACATCAAAATCAAAGTCGCAGAGACTGTCGCCTCCTACCCAGCCGCACCCAGCCGCTCTCCTGCGGGGCTTGCCTTGGTCCGAACCGCTGGGGCAGGTGACAAGGACGCAGGCCTGCCATGGCGGTAACAGCTGTGGGAGCCGGAGACTAGAAAAACCTTCATGTCCGTACAGTAGCACACAGTGAAAATGAGCTCTGCCCGTCCCCCTGCAGAACTTCCAGAAACGGGGAGGGGGAGGTTGCGCGAGCTCTGGTCGTCCGTGTGATGGGTATGCGGTGCTGCTGGAAAGGACGGCGCAGGCTTTTTTAACCTCGCTCTCAAAGACGCAGGATGAGATTTAAGAGAAGAGGCACAGTGCAGATCTATATTCTGGTACCCCTGTGTACAGAAAAAGGCGTGCACCCTTGTATTTGTGTAAGTGTGCAGAATGTCCCAGGAGGCTCACGGGAGCGGGGCTCGCGGGCGTGAATTCCAAGCAGGTTCCTCGTGTGGGTTTAGGAGTGCAGGGAGGTATTTCACATTATAGTCTTCTGTATTTTTTTGGAATTTGAATAATGATTCTTTGGGCATATTCTCTATTAACATTTAAGTTGATTTAGAAAGAAAGGTACGGAGTCAGGTCCCACATACATGGATAACTGTCACAGGCAAACACCCAAAGTCAGATCTATTGAAGCACTAGTGTGAAGCCTCTTTTAAATTTTCTGTAATAATTATCCTGAATTAATGTTATTTACGTGCCCCATACTGAGTGTAGGAGTCACTGAAATATAGAAATTCAGATTTGTTTTTGCAATACTTAGATGCTGGGGCAGCCCCCAAGTAAAATGTGCCTTTTCTTTCGGAAGCTCATTGCCCTCTCACTGTGGCCTCTATATTTCCAGTGTGGGTAGAGTAATGGAGCAAGCCAGAGGGGTCTTTTATCTCCCTGTAAAACTTTGAAACCCATTTTCTAGGTGTTCTGCATGGAAACTAGCCGAGCGGGCTCATTTTTATTGTGTTCTGTTGTATCAGGCGGTCCTTTGATTCCCACGATTTCAACTCATAAACCTTGCCATCAATGAAACTAATTGCATCAGAAACAGCCAGGGAACTTCACGAGCATTCGGCACACATAAATAACACCGCCAATTAACTGCGGGGACGGGGAAGCCCTCCATCTTCCTGTCAAAAGCCCGGCGCTCCTGGCTCTAATTGCACCCGGGGTGGGTGGTGGCGGCGAGTGCTGGGGACGGAGCGGGGGAGGGGCTGCCCTTTGGGAGGACAGGAGCCTCTCAGGATACAGATGGTGCATTTACTCACTTCCGGATGGATCCCCTTCTGCCAGGCCTGAGACCAGCCAGGGCAGGAGCAGTGGTTGTGCGGGACGTGGGGACTCCCTTCTGCTGGAGACCTTGTGGTCCCCTCCTGCCTCTGACTGCTCACCCTCCATGCCCCAAAGCGGTGGGACCAGGTGCTCTGTAGGGGTTCTGTGTGGGCCCGCAGGGGAGCTCCTTGGCTGAACCTACTGGCCCAAACATCCCACACAGAGCTGTTTGCTTGTTGGCAGGTAGTGGGTTGGTGGGAAGGGGTTGGTGGTAGGAAGTTGAGAAGTTCAAGCAGAATGGAGAACCAAGGAGTCTCTGCTGCCCACAGGGGGCAGATGGCCTTGGCCTTGGTTTTCTCATAGTAGAGAGGACAAAGGGCAGGAGTGGTGCCCCCTCGAAAGCATACTTACAGGGCAGGAGTAGGGGAGGGGGGATGGGTAGGTCCATACTGACACTGTGGGGTGGAGTCTCGGCAGAGCAGAAGACCAGACTGAGTCCTCCCCACTGGGCCACCTGGATGTCGTCATGTGTCCCAGACGGTGGGAGCGTCTGGGACGGCTCCAGATGACCTCGGCCCTGGACTCTGGAGTCACACGGCTCCCTCTCCCCCCTCAACCCTGCCCGCTCCTCAGATGCTTGTGCACAGGGAGCTGGGGTGGGGCTGATGGCCTCCTTGACCAGTGTGCACTGTCACTGTGGTCACTGGATCAGAGTCCTTTGTCCTCCGTCCGAAGCACTGTGGCCTGGGCTTCCTGGGGACCCTTGGGGCCATGGAGTGTGTCTTTGGTGGCCTTCCCGGGTCATGCACTGGCGTAGAGGGAGGGAGTGGGCTGCCAAGGAAGGGCCCATGGGGGCACTCAGGTGCAGACTGGCAGGAGGGTCTAGAGCCTTCTGAGCAAATCATGTTCTAATTGGGTTGTTTGTCTTCTTATTAAGTTGTTACAGTTCTTTGTGTGTTCTGAATGCAAAATCCTTTCCAGATAAATGATTTGGAAATATTTTCTGCCATTTTGTGGGTTTTTTCACTTTCTTAATGTTGTCCTTTGATGCATGAAAGTTTTTCATTTTGGAGAAGGTGCAATTTATCTATTTTTTCTTTTCCTGCTTGTGTTTGTGGTGTCAAAGCCAAGAATGAACTGCCGGATCCAAGTCACGTCCCTATCTTTTGAAAATCTTTTCCATTCTTCTCTATTTTGAGATATTTGACGATGTCTTTCTTCTCTTTTCTTTTCTTTTCTTTCTGTCAGGGAGAGAGAGAGAGAGACAGTGTGAGTGGGGGCGGGGAGGGGCAGAGGGAGAGGGAGAGTCGCCATCACACCCCACACCCAGCAGGGACTCCAACGCAGGACTCGATCCCACCACCCTGACCTGAGCCAAAACCAAGAGTCGGACCCTTAACCGGCTGAGCCACTCAGGTGCTCCGAAGTTGTCTTTCAAATGCATATATACATATATTAATAGAAATTCATGTGCATATGTATAAGCTAGAGAGTAAGACAGCCCTGGAAATAGGAGTATGTAAACATTTACCAAGGAGTGTGTGTGTGTGAATATAATTTAGTGTGTATTACATATTTCATGTAGTTTTTCCTAGAAATCAGCCATGCTTTCTGATTGTTCTACACATTCCTCTCTGTTATGTGGGATTCACTGCCGATCACGCGCCCATGTCCCACAGTGGACCTTTTCTTTCCTGCTGTAGACGTGCTCAGGCGTCCAGCAGCCCTGACTACAGGATCAGCCAGTAGAAATCTGTGACTTTCGTACCCATGCAGAGACTCCAGAGACACATTTTCCTCGAGGCCAGCCTCGAGGGAGCCGGCCGTTTGGTGGTTGGACCCTTTGATGACTGTGTGGAGGGCCTGCTCCAAAATGGAGGATCTCCTAGCTGGCTTGGCTTCTGCCAGAGACTGTGTCCAGCTTCTTGTTCATTCGCTGATTTATTTCCCTTTAGTTGGGTTGCTCCGCACGGGCAGGGGACAGATGGATGATCCCACTCGCCTCGTCCAGAGGACGGCCGCTCATCCATCTGAGCGCGTATACGTCTAATCAGCCATCCGACGTTCAGGAAGCATCTACTGTGTGTCGATCACACAGCTGATTTAAAATAGATTTAAAGAACAAAAGGCACGGCTTCTGTTTTCCAGGAGCTCACAGACATGAAACGAGCCCTTTGGACGTGATGTGCTGGAATAGAAACACACATGTTCGAAACCACAGGACAGTGAGGTCTTGCGCCTACGTGCTGCCTGCGGGCAACAGCCTGCGGGAAGGCTCTGCGGAGGATGCTCTGTCTGTTGCACAGAGAGGAAGGACTGTCAAGCAGGAAAGTAGACAAATTCCAGGGAACAGTAGCATCCAGGACAGACCCAGTGCGCTGAGCTAGAGAAGCCCACGGCTCAGCCTGCCAGAGGTAGGGAGGAGGAATGGTCACCGAGGTGGAAAAGTAACTTTGGCGAAGGGGGCTGGGGAGCCCCTTTGAACTCCGGGCCCATGTAGGTCACAGCAGACAGAAATGCTGGAGACGTGGTTTCCACCTTGAAGGAGTTTATCTTGCAAGAAGGAGAGATTCATCAGCCGACAGGTTTAGTACGATCTGTAAAGACATGAGAAACGGACAGAGTAGAGGCAGAGCAAAGGTGTTATGCTTGCCATGGAGAGCTGTGGATGGTCGTGGAGGGCATGAGCCTTGAGCTGGATGTGGGAGGGGTGGACAAGGTGTTCCAGCCCGAGCAGGTGTCTAAAGCCACATTGTTCTGGGGAGGGAGGTTCAGGCGGTGGGGGGCTGCTGGGGAACAAGATACCGACGGGCAAGGAATGGGATTCGGGGCGCCACTGAAGGGCATTGGGTCAGATCTCAGTGGTCGTGGGGTTGATGGGCAGACTCTGACTGCAGGTGACACAGAGCTGACGCAGGTGGAAACCAGCCCAGTAGACTTGGTGAAAGGTACACTCAAGACAAGAACCTTCACTGGGGCATTTCTGAAACAAAGAGTTTCTTTCTACTCGTGTTTCATAGGT
>PISX010033936.1:0-14458 GCA_004024625.1 Mellivora capensis | reverse complement strand
AAACAAAAATAAAACTGGTGGCATCTCATTACCCGATTTCAAGCTTTACTACAAAGCTGTGATCACCAAGACAGCATGGTACTGGCATCAAAACAGACACATAGACCAATGGAACAGAGTAGAGAGCCCAGATATGGACCCTCAACTCTATGGTCAAATAATTTTCGACAAAGCAGGAAAAAATATACAGTGGAAAAAAAATAATATTGACTAAAGAATCAAGGCAAAAAGAAAACCTATAAAGATTGAATTTTTATTGAGGGCTTTTTATTTATTTGGTTTTTTTTTAAAGATTTTTTAAAATTCTTTTTTAATAATATATTTTTTTAAATTTCTTTTCAGTGTAATAGAATTCATTGTTTATGCACCATACCCATTGCTCCATGTAATACATGTCCTCCATAATACCCACCACAAGGCTCACCCAACCTCCCATCCCGCTCCCCTCCAAAACCCCCAGTTTTAAAGATTTTATTTATTTATTTGTCAGAGAGAGCAGGAACACAAGCAGGGGGAGCTTCGGACACAGGGAGAAGCAGGCTCCCTTCTGAGCAAGGAGACTGATGTGGGACTCAATTCCAGGACCCTGGGATCATGACCTGAGCCAAAAGCAGATGCTTAACCAACTGAGCCACCCAGGTGTCCCTACATTGAGTTTAGAAAGAGGAAAGCCTAAACTGTACTGTTTAAGGCCATAAAATTAAAAAAAAAAAAACCAACCAAGGAAATGATTAAAATTCATCAAGAATGTGGTTATCTCTTGGAGGAAAGGGAGAGGATAGATTGGGAAAAAAAATACCCAAGGAGGGGCACCTGGGTGGCTCAGTGGGTTAAAGCCACTTCCTTCGGCTCGGGTCATGGTCCCAGGGTCCTGGGATCGAGGCCTGCATCAACCTCTCTGCTCAGCAGGGAACCTGCCTCCTCCTCTCTCTCTGTCTGCCTCTCTGCCCACTTGTGATCTCTGTCAAATAAATAAATAAAATCTTAAAAAAAAAAATACCCAGAGAGCTTCCAAGGTACTGGCAATGTTCTCCTTAAACTAGGAGATTATTGCTTTATTAGTCTTTCTATTAAATCTATGAGTTTAATGTACTTTCATACACATTTGCATATCTCTGTTACTATTAACATGTCAAATTCCTAAAGTATTAAATACTACAACACAATATCACTTCTTATCTTTCAGATTGGCAAAGACCAAAAAGAGCTCCTGACAGACTAAAATACTATGTTAGCAGAGTCTGGAAAACAGACATGTTCATATGCTAATGACAGGAATGTGTGAATTCGTCAATACCTATCAAAATGGCAAATGTACAGGAACAGGTGTATTTTTGCTAAGTGCCAAATTATGAATTCACAAGGAAATCTGTTGTAGCATTGATTGTAATAGCATAAGATTGCAAAAGTTTGGAAGATCTAAATGTCTATCACTATAGGACTGGTTAATTAAATGATGGCACAAACTTAAATGGAACATATGCAGCCATTCAAAAGAACAAGGTAGTACCTTGTCTGGCTCAGCCATTTAAAAGAACAAGGCAGTGTATGACTTGGGCTCAGGGTCCTGGGAACAAGCCCTGAATGGGGCTCCCTGTTTAGGGGGAGTGTGCTTCTCTCTCTCCCTCTGCCCATCTCCCCACTCAAGGTCTGTGTGTGTCTCTCTCTCCCTCTCAAATGAATAAATAAAATATTTTTAAAGAGGCAGAATTACACATTTTTTCCAGATACATATACCCAAGATATTTTGTTCAATGAGAAAATCAAGATATTTAAAAAGAGCACAGCTGTGCAATGTTTGTCACTGTCTTAACATCTTGCTTTTCTCACTCAGCAATATCCATAGAATATCTCTGGGGAAAAAAAGCACAAGGTCATTGCTAACATTGGTTCCCTTGAGGGAACATAATTATGTGACAAGACAGGAGCTTAATTTTTACTCTATATTCATTTATATTGTTTAAATTTTGATTCAGGCACAAAGAACACCTCCTAATGGGGTGATAATAATGATGATGAATCGAGGAGGAGGATGAAATCAATGGTGATAAACAGAATCATATGTATTGAGACTGAAATACAGCTCTGCCATTCACAAAAGATGGGGTCCTTGGTAAATTGTTTACCTTTTAAAGTCTGTTCCCTGGACTAAGAAACTAGGGACATAATAGAATATTTCAAGCCATACTACAAAGCTATAGTAATCAAAACAGTGTGATGCTGACACACAAAAAGACACAGATCAGAGAAACAAGGTAACACAACCAGAAATAAACCCATGCTTATCTCATCAATTTACAACAAAGGAGGTAAGAATATACAATGGATAGTCTCTTCAATAAATGGTGTTGAAAAAACTGGAGAACTACGTGCAAAAGAATAAAAACTGGACTACTTTCTTATATCTTACACAAATGTGAAATAAAAGTGGAGTAGAGACCAAAAGGTAAGACCTGACCATAAAACTCCTAAAAGAAAACATAGGCAACAATCACTTGCCCATCAGTTTCAACAACATTTTTCAGGATATGTCTCCTCAGACAAGGAAAACAAAGGCAAAAATAAACTCTTGGACTGTATTGAACTAAAAAGCTTTTCAAAGTGAAGAAAATCATTAGCTAAATGAAAAGGCAACTTACTGAATGAGAGAAGATACTTGCAAACAACATATTTGCATACTATACAAAATATATAAATAGCACATACAAATCAACACCAAGAAGACAAATAATCTGATAAAAAAAAATGGGCAGAAGATCTGAATAGACATGTCTCCAAAGATGACCTACAGAGGGCTAAAGGAAACATGAAATGATGCTCAGCATCACTATCATCAGGAAAATGCAAATTAAACCCAAAATGAGATACCACCTCATACAAGTCAGAATGCCAAGAATCAACATGGCAAGAAATAACATGTGCTGGTGAGGAAGTGGAGGAAATGTTAAAATGAAGGTTTGTGAAGTGTCTGTCACAGTGCCTGGCACATGGGAACACCTCACTCAGTGTAGCCAGTTCTGCTGCTGCTGTTGCGCGACATGTGTCCTGCCTCCCCATTCTGCATGTCAAGGACTCAGCAGGGGGACAACATACTCTGGCCCTGAATCGAGCACTGGCTTCTCTGGGAGCCCAGGGAAAGCTCAGGAGGAAACCAGCATCTGCTATACCCTCTTCTCCATCTCCAGGTGACTGTGTCCCAGTCGTTATCTCTAATTGGGACAGGGAGATGGTCCCTGGAGGACCCAGGTAGGTATAGGGCCTGTGCCCTCTGCACATTTGACATTCCAAACTTTAAATTGCTTCTGGGACTAACAGGGTCCCTGTAGGAGTTCACAGCTGCTTCTTGAGGACTCCTTTCACTGCTGGGGGAAGATGTACCTGGGATTTCTGGGCTTCAGACCAGGATGACAGGTCCTCTCCATGAAGAGTCTATAGCTGAGACACCCAGTTAGCCTGCACATCTAGGAGGAAGGATGTGAGAGAAACCCCACCAGAGGCTAAACTTTCCACAGGGATGTAGGGGAAGAAGATGACACAAGGTCTCAGAGGTGAAAGAAGTCCATCACGGGAGTGTCTAGCATCCAGGATCTGGTGAGGGCACAGTGAGGACCTAAGAATTGGGTCTCAAATCAGGAGACTCAGAGAAGTGGCTGCAAGCAGGATGCAGAAGAGAAGCTCTGGCTGTGGTGGGGACAGGGCTGGTGGACATGACTTTTGCAGAGCATTTTCCAAATATGGACTTTCCTCCTCCCCCTGCCTCTGCTCCAAGCACCTTCCAGCTGCAACCATCTGTGAGCAGCTGATGCTGGAGCAGGGAGGAACAGCTGAGGCTAAGCCCAGGCAGTCCCTCCTGCTCTACAGAGCTCACCACTGACCAAGCCCTGCCCTGACACTGCTGTTCCATCCTCCCTGGGAGGAGCCCAGAGTCCTGGGAAGAAGGCAGCCTGATTTCTACCCAATTCTGCTGAGATTTTCCAGAAGACTGAGCCTTTCACAGGGTCAGAGGTCAGCAGACAGGCAAGCTGGGACCCATCCTAGTCTGTGGCTAGTTCTGTTCTCCTCACTTTCTTTCTACCCCTTATTCATGGGGATACCTCCCAAGACCCCCAGTGGATGCCTCAAACCACAGATAGTACTGAACGCTATGTATCCCGTTTCTTCCTATATACACATACCTGTGATACAGTTTAATTTACAAATCTGACATAGTGAGAGGTTAACAATAACCAATAATATCATACAACAATTATAACAACATCACATAATAAAGTTATATGAATGTGGTCTCTCCCTCACAGTATCTTATTACACTGGACTCCCTTTCATCCTGTGACAATGCAAGACGATAAAATGGCCACATGATGAGCCACAGTGAGGTAAGTGACCTAGACAGTGATATGCAACATAAAGCTACTCTTGACCTTGTGACCACAGGTCAGAAACACTATCTTCTGCTCCAAACCACAGTTAGAGGTGATGGCAGGGCGGGAACTGAAGCTCTGGAAAGAAAAATGTGAGGGAGAGACGTTATCATATCGAGAATGTTTTCTCCTGAATACAAAGTAATTTCTACCCATTGTATTAGGAAATTTGATAATATTGGGGTACCTGGGTGACTCCGGTGGTTAAGCTTCCTGCTCCTGATATTAGCTTAGCTCATGATCTCATGATTGTGTGATGAGCTTGCTTCAGGTTCTGAGCTTAGTAAGGAGTCTGCTTGAAATCCACCTGCCCCTCTGTTCCCCAACCCACTCCCACAACTGCTCTTTCTCTCTCAAATATCAAAAAGTTAAAAAAAAAGAAAATCTGGTAATACTGAAGAGGTACAAAGAGGAATCCATATTGATTTTGCTATAAGTTATTTTCAGTCACTCTTTTTAAAAAGATTTTATTTATTTATTCAACAGAGATACATACCACAAGTAGGCAGAGAGGCAGGCAGAGAGAAAGGGGGAAGCAGGCTCCCCACTGAGCAGAGAACCCAATGCAGGGCTCGATCCCAGGACCCTGAGATCATCACCTGAGCCGAATGCAGTAGCTGAAACCACTGGGCCACCCAGGTGCCCCTTTTTTCAGTCACTCTTAATCAAATATATTATTTACCTAATTGAGATCAAACCAGTGTATACAATTTTGTATTCTCTCATTTATTACTGAAGTGTAATGATGCAGCTGTGTAAAAACTATAAATATAACTTTAATGTCTAAAATTCCATTATATGAAGTGCACTGTTAGGTATTTATTGGTAGACAGTTATTTTGTTTCCTGTATTCATTCATAATATGGCTGTGATAAATGTCTTTATTGAGAGACACCGACCCTCCATTCTCATTGTTCTTTTAGAATTTTTTCTAAAAGCTTAGAGGTGGAATTGCTGAGTTATATAGGTTTTTTAAGTTTCTGTTCTTCTATGCAAACTGCTCTCCAGGGAGGCTGATTGACAATGCATGAGGCTCTGGACAACATTGTGTTCCCTTCTTTTTTAAAAAATATTTTATTTATTGATTGGAGAGAGAGAGAGAATGAGTGGTGGGCAGGTGGAAGAGGGATAGGGAGACAGGCTGACTCCACACCACTCACGGAGCCTGATGATATCCTCTCCCAGGATCCCGAGATCATGACCTGAACTGAAGGTAGCTGCTTACCCAACTCAGCCACCCACTGTTCCCTTCCTTTTCTCAGATGCCTGATGGCTCCAGAGATAATTAGTGACGAGACCCAGGTGTCACATCTGTAGGTTGCAGCCACGAAGGTAAGAGCTTCCCTTCCTTTCCTGCTCTCACAGGCTGACTCCTGTCCACCTGGGGCTATAGGTGTCAGAGATCTCTGTTTCCCTCCATCCCGAGTCTCCTCCAAAGCCTGACACGGCACTATTTACTGCTGGCCATATCTTGATGGGAAACCAAGGATTCAGATCATCTCTTCACTCACACACACACACACACACACACACACACACACAGAGGATTAAGCTGTCACCTTCACCCAAGACTGCTTCCTGCCTGGTGAGGACAGCGTTGGGCACTCCATGACAGAGTTGGGATGCCCTGGGAGCGTTTTCATGATGCACATGGGGGAAACTGAGGCTTGGGGCTTGCTCAAGTTACACAGAATATTTATGTCCCAGGCAGGGACAGGTCTCACAGCTCTGAGTTCAGTGTGCAAGATCCTCCTAGCTGTTCCATTCATTCCAATTGAACTAGCTTTCATTCAGCAACTTTAACATGGTGGGCACTAAGGACTTCTGGGGCGGAAGCTCTCACGTGGGTCAAATCCTGTGCAGCACTCACGCCGACAGCACACTGCTCATGGGAAGAAGCTTCTGTGTGAACAGCTCTTGCTCATGGGAGTGGATAGGATGGCTTGTCTAACGGAAGCCACTCTCCTTGGCCTCTCCAGCCACAGCATATCTTTATCCCTATTGAATCCTGCTTGTGGCATGGACTGCAGTGTTTCCTTCGCCTTTCTTGGGAAAAGGAAGGGGCTGGGAGAGCCACTGGGAGGCATGGGAAATAAGTTGGGGCAGAGATTCATGGCGGAGCACCCAGAGTGGGCCTGCACTGGGCAGATGGGAGCAGCCTCACGTGCTGAATTGAGGGATGGGGGAAGGGCCCTAAGCCTGCACAGAAAATACCATGAAACCCACGGTTGCATCATGAGGGAGACCTCCCCTGGCTTAGAGCTTAGAGCAATGCTCCTCTGCAGGGCACAACTTGTACTTCCTTCCCCTCCTGGAAATATTTGGCTGTGTCTGGAGACACATTTGGTGGTCACAGCTCAAGGAGCAGGTGCTATTGGCAGCAGGTGGGCAGAGGTCAGGGATGGTCCTAAACATCCTCCGATGCACAGGACAGCCCTGAACAACAAAGAACTCTCCAGCCGCAAGTGTCACTAGTGCCAAGGGTGACAAAGTCCGGGGTCAATGCAGGGCAGGAGTCACTCTGCCTGACAGAGTATCTCACATAAACTCCAACCATGACTGAAGCAAGAGCACGCTGGGCTATGAGACAGAGCAGAGAGCACACAGAGCTGGTACTGCAGAGACAGACTCTCTCCAACACCTGTGCAAGACGGGCGGCAGCTATTTGGTGGGAAGAACCCAGATTTGGGGACTGTGATCCAACCCCGGCAATGGCGTTCAATCTTAAGAACCAAATCTTTGGCTCCTCTGAGCTTTTTTTTTTTTTGCTTACTTTTTTTTTTTTTAAAGATTTTATTTATTTATTTGAGAGAGAGAGAGAGAGATCACAAGTAGGCAGAGAGGCAGGCGGGGAGGGGGGGGGAAGCAGACTCCGTGCTGAGCAGAGAGCCCAATAGAGGGCTCCATCCCAGGACCCTGAGATCATGACCTGAGCTGAAGGCAGAGGCTTAACCCACTGAGCCACCCAGGCGCCCAGCTTACTTTTACCTATAACACCTGAATGACACTGTCTTCTCTGTGAATGTTTTTCAAAGAATATAGCACAGAATAGATGTTCATTAATATCAACTACTTGTCATCTACCCTATCCCCATGCCTACACACACACACACACACACACACAAACACACACACAATCATGACACACACACATAAGAAAAACCTATAGAAATATTACAAATGAGAATTCTGAATATAGAGTCTGGCAATTGTTGCTGAGAGTCTGTAAATCCTCTACCCAAAGGCATGCAAGTCTTTCCATAAGCTAGCTGCTTGTAGGGAACCCAAGAATGGAGGCAGAGAGCCAGAATATTACAGAAGAATATGGTATAACCATAAAAGGGAAAAGGAAAAAAATTCCTTAGTCATCCCTGACTAAGAATGTCACTAATACTCTAATGAGCTGGGATTAGATGTTAATGTTGTACATCCTGCTGTCTGAAAACTTACAGTCTGCCCAGTTATTAAGAACTGAGTTAACTGGTCAATAAGCTGCATGGCTGTCATGCCATAGTGTGGGTTCACTCACTCCAATTACTCCTTCTGTGGTCTTCATAAATTCTTCCCCGTGAGGGAACCTCCCCTACATATTGCCTTTAATATGTATTAGAATAGGCAGATCCCAATTCTGACAATAGGCAAGTCTGTTGCTGAGGGTGGGCAGTTAAGGAAGGATCCCTCGTATGGTTGAACTTTTACCTAGGCTTTATTCTGTCTCCATGGGGATTAGCACTTTTAAACAAGTTCCTTCCAAATGTAATCAATGTTTAATGAGGCTTGAAATTTTGGTAGTTGTAAGAATAGGATCCGTTTGGGGATTCTCCTCTCTATGAATCTAGGAAAGCCCAGATTAAATGAAATTTCTATTCATTTACATCAAATATAAATAATTTACAGCATTTTCCCATGCTCATCAAAAGAAGAGGAAAAGTCCTCCTTGACTGGGGATTACCTCTGCTGGGCTCAGGTCCTGTCTCTATCACCACCTTGCCCAGAAGACTTGGACAGGTCACTTCCCCTCTCTGGGCCTCAGTGCAGTATTTGTAAGCCCTCTTCCAGCCCTGACCGTTCCCCATCTAAGATCTAACCACACTCCTACCTACTGTCTCTTTCAGTCATTTATCTCTTATGCACAATGTTGTCCTGTTCTGTAGCACAGAGTGATGGTGTACCAGATGCCTGAGACGTTTCTCAAGAAAGCCTCCTTTGCTGCATTTGTCCTTGGCTGATGACAGAAGGGATAGCACATGGAAAAAGCCAACTGGTCCTCCCCTGTGGCAGGGTTCATAATCCTGGGACTCTCAGCCTACCCAAAGCTGGAGAAAATATTCTTTGTGCTCATCCTCCTGATGTACCTGGTCATCCTGCTGGGAAACGGGGTCCTCATCCTGTTGACCATCCTTGACTCCCGCCTGCACACACCCATGTACTTCTTCCTGGGGAACCTCTCCTTCCTGGACATCTGCTACACAACCTCTGCAGTCCCCCTCATTCTTGACAGCTTCCTGACCCCCAGGAAAACCATCTCCTTCTCAGCCTGTGCCATTCAGATGTTTCTCTCCTTTGCCATGGGAGCCACAGAGTGTGTGCTTCTGGGCATGATGGCATTTGATCGCTATGTGGCCATTTGTAACCCCCTTAGGTACCCTGTTGTCATGAGCAAGGCTGCCTATGTGCCAATGGCGGCCAGCTCCTGGGCTATTGGTGGCACAGCTTCTGTGGTACACACATCTTTGACAATTCAGCTGCCTTTCTGTGGAAACAACGTCATTAACCACCTTGCTTGTGAGCTACTGGCTGTCCTAAAGTTGGCCTGTGCTGACATCTCCATCAATGTGATCAGCATGGGGGTGACCAATGTTGTGTTACTGGGAGTCCCAGTTCTGTTCATCTCCATTTCTTATGTGTTCATCATTGCTACCATCCTGAGGATCCCCTCAGCTGAGGGTAGGAGAAAGGCCTTCTCCACCTGCTCTGCCCACTTCACTGTGGTGGTCATCTTCTATGGGACCTTATTTTTCATGTATGGGAAGCCCAAGTCTAAGGATCCCCTAGGCAATGACAAAGAGGACCTTTCAGACAAGCTCATCCCCCTCTTCTATGGGGTGGTGACCCCCATGCTCAACCCCATCATCTACAGCCTCAGGAACAAGGATGTGAAGGCTGCTGTGAGGAACCTGGTGACTCAGAAATGTTTCACCCAGTAATGGAGGGCTGTGTTCCCCCGCTATGGAATAAAGGACTTCTGGTCATTATAGCTGCCATCTGAAAGAAAAGTCACGTGATCCGGAATCCTCTTTTGCCCTTCAGTCCATTTTCAGAGAACATTTAACTTTTCAGAGTATATCATCTGACTTTTAGCCATACAGCTGAGAGTTTTGACAGATGCCACACAACAGATCTCTAATTGAATACACAAAGACATTCTGAACACATGATAAAACCGAGGTGAGAGGAGCCAGCCATCAGAGCGAGCTTGGTGAATGGCCTGCACTGTGTCTAGCTACACACCCAGTGCACAGAGGAGAGAGGGTGCTCCCAGCACTGTTGCCATCCCTCTTGGATTCCCCAGGAGAGTCACAGGAACAAGGAGGAAGTGAGAATTTTCATTTTGGACTGTTTTTGAAAGAGAGTCAGTTTGGCTGAAGTTTAAGAAGAGACAAAGACACATTCTCCATTTAGACGGCTTTTGGGTGGGAACAAGCTATTCTGTAACACTCCATTTCTTCTTAGCTATGAGAAAATTGAGGCTATTTTTTCTCAATACACTTTACATTATGAAACACTGTTAGGAAGTTAATGGCAAGAAAGAGTATAGAGTTTGAATTTGATGCTCATCACTTACAGCAATTCCCACTAGAAAAGCTAGTATTTGATTGGATAACTCACATTCTAGAAAAAAAAGATGATACAGATATAGATAGACAGACAGAGGCTAAATATTTGGGGGCTAATATTTGACACATTTCTTTGTTCCAGGACTTCTCAAAGTCTTTAATATGCTAGAGTACACTGTGAATGTCCAAGAGATGTAAACTTGGTAGCATTTCCTGAGCCTCCATGGTTCATCAGGATAAAAACTGGGAAGCTTTTTCTTACCTATGACCTTCGGTGGGTTGCTTAACCTATTTCAGTCTATTTCTTCATATTTTACACCTAGCCCCTTGATTTTACATGAATTACTTATTATGGATAACTGCTTTGTAAATGGTAAGCACAATGGAACTACTAGATACCAGTTTGGGTCATATAATGAATGTTGCCCAGTGCTTTGTGCCATGGAACAGAGTAAGACACTGTCCCTATATAGAGCAATAGACACACAAGGTAAATGAAAGATTCAGAGGTGTTAGCAGGTGAATAGAAGCATTTTTATGGCAAGTTTTCTGAAATTCTATGAATATGACAGACTTATGTAAAAAGAGAATTTAGAAAGTGAATCCTTTTTTGAGAACAGATCTTGGAAGTTTTTGATTCAAGTGATATTTACATTTCTTATATTTACTAGGAATGAATTGCCTAAGGATTCGTGTTTGTTTAATAAAATTTCTGATTCTAATATTAGTCCTGTTACTACTTTCTACTTTGCACAAGTAGGGAATAATCTTGCTCTTGCAAATACACAAATGCCTTCTAGTGGCCATTTAAGCAAACTTCAGACACTTAGTAGAGCCATGCAATATCATTGTTAGAAGAGGTTTCGGGGATTTTCTTGTTCAACGCTATGCACAGGATGTATGCTGTTCCTCTCCAATGTCCCTGATCCCAGTCAAATGGCATTTGCTTGGACAACTCCAGTAACAAAGAATTCAGTACTTCCAGAGTCTAGATTTTTTGTTCAGCCCTTGCAAACTCTTCCTCGATTTATGCTTAACTATACCCTCCAGTAGCTTCTACCTTCACTCCTAATTAGGTTTAGTGCCTCTACATGAGATGTACCCAATCTCTTTCCTTCTTGTATGTGAAGGTATTCTGGTCTCCTAAATCCCCTGCAGCCCACACAGCCCCAGCCCTTCCTCCCAAGCCAAATGTTCTTTGTGTATGTCCTTATGATCTATTTAGTGCTCCTGCTGGGCAATGGGGTCCTCATCCTGAGGACTGTGTCTACCTTGTACCAGCACATGATCATGTACTTCTTCCCTGGGAACCCCTCCTTCTGGTAAATCTGCTACGCAAGCTCTTCAGCCCCCCTCATTCTCAACAGCTTCCTAATCTGCAGGAAAACCATCCCATTCTCTGACTAGGCTGTGCAGATGGTTCTCTCCTTTGCCATGGGAGCCACAGAGTGTGTGCTTCTGGGCATGATGGCATTTGATATCTATCTGGCCATATGTAACCTCCTCAGATACCTAGTGGTGATGAGCAAAGTTGCCTATGTGCCCATTGCTGGTGACTCCTGGACAGCTGGAAGCATGACTGCCACGGTACAAACATCTTTAGTGATATGATTACCCTCCTAGGACAACTTCATCAACCACTTTACCTGTGAGATCCTGGCTGTCCTAAAGTTGGTCTGTACTGACATCTCATCAATGTGATTGATCACTATGGCAGTGGCCAATGAGATCTTTCTGGGCATTTCAGCTCACTACACTTTCATCTCCTATGTGATTATCATTGCTACCAACCCGAGGATACCCCCAGCACAGAGAAGGAAAAAGGCCTTTTCTACCTGCTCTGCCTACCTCACATTCATGGTCATCTTCTATAGAACTTTGCTCTTTGTATATGGAAAGCCCAAATCCAAGGACCCCACTGGGGGCAGACAAGCAGGATGTTTCAGACAAGCTCACCTCCCTCTTCTATGGGGTGGTGACCCCTATGCTCAACGCCATCATCTACAGCCTCGGGAACAAGGATGTGAAGGCCACTGTAAAGAACCTGGTCCTATGCAAACACATCATCCAGTGATGGTGGAGGGGTCCTGATAGATCTCTATTCCCTAGTTTCTCTCACCTGAGGGGCTCGGAGGATAAGATAAACAGCCAATTTTGTCAAAGGTGCATAGGCAAATCTGATTACACAGAACGCTTTGTGTGAATAAGGAAGCATTCAATGGGACGTTTCTGTCCCATTCTAGAAGCACTTCTATACAAGTATATACCATTGGTCAAGCCTTATACTCATCTATCCTTGGGATGAATACTGAGCTACTTGATGTCCAGGGAAAATAACTCTTCAAGTTTTAATTTTAACTTACAAAAAGCTCTAGGCTCTAGATCTGTAATTCAATTGCTCCCTGGCCTCTTTCTTTGAACATGTTTGGATGGGTCCTTGATTCATGGACCTTTCAACATATCCTACTCCATATTAAACAATAGTAATATTTTATCTCTGTGCTCAGGAATGTTCCCTCTATCCCTATACTTTGAGGCGTTTTAATCAGGAACAGATGCTGGATTTTGTCAAATGCTTTTTCTGCATCAATTGAGAGGACCATGTGGTTCTTCTCTCTTCTCTTATTGATTTGTTCTATCACATTGATTGACTTGCAAATGTTGAACCACACTTGTAAGCCAGGGATGAATCCCACCTGGTCATGGTGGATGATCTTTTTAATGTGCTGTTGGATCCTGTTTGCTAGGATCTTGTTGAGAATCTTAGCAGCCATATTCATCAGTGATATTAGTCTGAAATTCTCCTTTTTGGTGTGGTCTTTGCCTGGTTTGGGGATCAGGGTAATACTGGCTTCATAAAAAGAGTCTGGAAGTTTTCCTTCTGCTTCAATTTTTTGAAACAGCTTCAGGAGAATAGGTGTTATTTCTTCTTTGAAAGTTTGGTAAATTCCCCAGGGAATCCGTCAGGTCCTGGGCTCTTGTTTTTTGGGAGGTTTTTGATCACTGCTTCAATCTCGTTACTAGATATTGGTCTATTCAGGTTGTCACTTTCTTCCTGGTTCAGTTTTGGGAGTTTATATTTTTCCAGGAATGCATCCATTTCATCTAGGTTGCTTAACTTATTGGCATATAACTGTTGATAATAGTTTCTGATGATTGTTTCTACTTCCTTGGTGTTAGTTGTGATCTCTCCCTTTTCATTCATAATTTTATTAATTTGAGATCTCTCTCTTTTCTTTTGGATTAGTGTGGCCAATGGTTATCTCTGTGCTCATTGTTTCTTTCTCCCTATTTTCATATTAATTCCTAAAACTGTTTCTTGAATTTTTCTCTTCCTGTGTCTCCACAATTGACCTCTTTTCCTGTCCTCAGTCATGGTCCCCACCAGAAAACCATTCACACCTCAGGAGCACAGAGGAGAGTGCGTAGGTGGTGGCAAAACTGATGTAAGGGTCAAAGACTTAGACCTTTTTCCTTTCCCCTTGTTGAGGATGTATTCACCCCCTTGCTCCTGTCGCTGGATAGCTGAGACCTCCCAGAGCCCATCAGAGTGATGTGGAAACTGAGATGTTTTTAGGAGAATCAAATGAATTCTCTTAATTTCTTGACCTGGCTCGACCATGCATGCAGCCAACTGGTGACCATCAATTGCTTTTCTGCCCAAGAATACCCAACCCTACATGGCAGTCAGAGGGGGAGGAAGGTGATGTACAGCAGCAGACATCTAAGAATCACCCCCATGCCTGGCAAGGAACTCCAAGCCACTTCCCAATAGTGAGCAATCTAGAAGTCCAGTTAAAAGAATGAGCGGAATAGAAAGCCTCTGAGAGCTGACATGAACTTTTATCCCAATAGGGAGGAAATAAACTAGTCATCAAAACAAATGGCCTTGCATAATACCCTCCACCTGGCTCCCACAACCTCCCACCCCCCCTGCCCCTTCAAAATCCCTCAGGTTGTTTTTCAGAGTCCATAGTCTCTCATGGTTCATCTCCCCCTCCACTCCCTTCTCTCCATCTCCCCATGTCCTCCGTGTTATTTGTTATGCTCCGCAAATAAGTGAAACCATATGATAATTGACTCTCTCTGCTTGACTTATTTCACTCAGCATAATCTCTTCCAGTCCCATCCATGTTGCTACAAAAGTTGGGTATTCATCCTTTCTGATGGAGGCATAATACTCCATAGTGTATATGGACC
>PISX010033934.1:0-14556 GCA_004024625.1 Mellivora capensis | reverse complement strand
TCTATCGGCAGCATCAGGAAAGAAGGGCACGGACAGGTCAGGGAGCGTTTGTGATGACAGCGGCTTAATGGCTTCTGATCTCATCACTTTGAGTCTTCAGTGAGAATGAGGTTAGGGAGAGTGGTATTGGAGATTTAAGGAGAAAATGAAAATATAAAATGGTCATCCAAGGACATTGGAAGGGTGAATGACTAGGCATATAAATGATGAATTCCAAATACAATTAGAGCTCACTTGAAGTCTATAATCAGGACCTTTCCAGATGAGTCGAACTATTGTATTTTAAAACATAAATACACAAAAATTAGATCTGAAATTTATTATGACAGTGGGAGTTACAAAATGGGTGAACACGATAAAAAGGAATGATCAGAAACCAGGACCAAGACATTCCCTACCACCTCATGTAAGGGTCCTCTGTGCTCTTTCTTAGAAAGAAAATTGGAAATTAATCAGAACCATACTGCACATCACTTTCTATTTGATTAATATACTACTTGCTTTTTCAATTTTTACATTTAACATTAAATTTAACATTTTACATAAAAAGGTATATATTTCCTGTTTATGCCACAATGTCAGAGAGAGATTACCTTTTGCTCACTCTGGGTTTAGAGAATTGAAATAATTCTGATATGTTGCTTGCCAAGATACTTGGCCTGGCTTCCACAGAAATTAAGTTTCAAATGTCAAGAAAGTTTTACTCCCTAAAACTAATTTTAAATGCATATTTTATGCTATGAATTTAATATATTTAATGTTCTTTGAGGTTAGAATACAGATTAAATTTTATGAAAAATAATGTACTTGCTTTGCAGAGATGAGCATACCTTAGGCCAGCTAACAGGTACATATAACTAAGTACACACTAAATAGTCTCTTATGTTAAGGGGGCACCTGGGTGGTTCAATCGGTGAAGCATCTGCCTTTGGCTCAAGTCATGCTCCCAGGGTCCTGGATTGAGCTTCTCGTCGGGCTCCCTGCTCAGCGGACACTCTGCTTCTCCCTCTCCCTCTGTATCTCCCCCTCCCCTGCTTATGCTCTCTCTCTGGAATAAATAAATAAAATCTTTAAAAATAAATAAATACTCTTCTCAATAAAATAGACAGATTAAAAACACACAAAGAGAAATTCACTGATGAAGGGCAATATGGCGTCATCAACCTACATGACTCACATATGCACAATTACTCATCCTAAAAATGGAATTTCACATTGCGCTGAGGTTTCCTAAGAATTCTATTGTGGAAGGAAAATTATCCTTCTATATTTATAGATATATATTTTTATATATTTATATATTTTTATATCAATATTTATATAGATATATATTTATTCCCTTCTCTGGAATAACTGATCAAAGACTTGATTGTTTTTCAGTGCTTATTACTATTAACATTTCTTTGGTGTTTCCACATACATTTTATAACTTCACCAATCATATTTCTGCCTTGAATTGTTCTTCCATTTTATAAGTGTGGATATCTTTTCTATCCTAGAGTTAGTTGAGAAAAAAGTGATATACATATATGAATACATGAGTGGCAAAAACAACAATAACAACAAAACCATATTAACAATGAATGTGCATAATACTTACGAGGGTGCCTATGTGGGTACATTTTTACAGCTTCACAAACATCAATTTATTTTTTTCATGTATGCAACTAGAATAATGGTGTCTACTTTGCAGAGCTGCTTTCATGATTGATTGCAAAAACATATGGTTAAGCACCCAGTGCAAGTCTGCACAGAGTACACATTAAGTAAATATTAACTGTCCTTCCTACATCATCACTGAAAGTCCCTGACAGCCTCGAGGTTCTCTGTATCACATCGTGTAATGCCTAATAACCATTGATATTGCTCCGTAACTCTTGGGTCTTATCTGAATCCCAAGGAATCCTAAGAATATATATTTAAGCTTGTATCACTTCACTAATGTAAAGTATGCCAGTCTGAACTAGTGGAGATATAACTCCTTCACACATATGGTTAAGAAATGAAATGCTTTGCCTCTATGGACCCAAGGGACTTCAGTTTTCAATGGACTCAAAATTAACTTGTGATCTTTTAATCACTTGGGCACTTACGGAAACAATCAGAAAGACATACATAATGGGGGTGAAGAGTGATCGGCTGAAGCCCCAGTTTATACTATGTACTCAACCCATCACTTTCCTTTGAATCTCTAGGTACACGGGACATCAGACCACTAACACCAATTGGGTATGCAAATAAGAAATCAGCTTCAGTTCTACTAGACTAAATTTCAGGCCTATTTAGGTTTAAATTCAAACCTAGGTAGGTTTGAGTTTCAGAGTAAATTCACTCCTACTCGGATCCATTTCCAACTGCTCAAAAACATGGGCACAGTTAACCATGCTCAGGAGTTAAGGGTTCAATTACCCAGGAAGTCTGTGTAGTCCTTGAAGCCACAGGTTAGCAGGAAGGCATTCCAACAGCAATTTAGTAGGAAAACACACACTATGGCCACCGAAGCAGCTGCTTGCGCAAAGTTACACTGGCCTGGACGCTGTTTTCCCAGATGTTAGTGTTTAGTTGTTACATCACAGGTATGAGCCCGATGACCCAGGCTTATAAACTGGAGCCAGATGAATCACAGAAACGCAAAGGGTTCAGGTGCCTTTTGAGTAATACCTACAGTGGGGCAAGACAGCCCCCACAATGCCAAGTAGTGGAAGGAAACACATAAGGGAAATGTCCACGTGCCAGTGTTAAGGAATAGTATCTCCCAATTTCTCAGTTGCGTGAGAGTGTGCATGCGCGCGCGCACGAAGTCTTTTCCGTTCCAATGCCTGCATTTACAGAAGAGAGTGAGGTCCTAACGAATGCGTAGACTTAGTTTAAAAAAAAATCAGTGCCATATCCAAGAAAAGGATCCTAACCTGACTTGTAGCTTGGTCTCTTCCCATTCAGCTTAATAATACATGAGCGTTTCCTGGTATCTATCTGGGACCACCTGGAAGTTTTCTTTATCAATGTCTGGCCTAAATAAAGATACTACGTAAATAAAACGTAATCACAGATTTGCTGAGGCGTACTGAGGTTCCATACTACTGGGTTACCATTATGAAATATTATGTTTTTATCAAGGAGAGTGAGATTTGGGAGGAAAGAATTAGCTAAGGGAAATGATTTTTCTGATCCCAAAGAATGTAGGCACAACCTGATCTACACTCCTACCTGCAGAGAAGAAAGAACTGTGAAAAGTTACTGTTGACTTGCCATGGAAATACAGGCTCAATACGAATTGAAATCAAATCTAGCTAAACCCAAGAAACTTTATTTCGCAACACACGCATGCGCGTGCGCGCATCCCCTCCCCTCCCAGCTCAGCCATGGTCTGCAAAGCCAGGCGGGCTTTTACTGAACACCAGCACCTGCCTCCTTCCTCGCCTTATTCTCAAGACTCTCCCAAGTTTGCCTGCCCTTCTTAGGGAAAACAGCTATAGAAGGGAGGTTTCAGTGACCCAGGATAATGGCCTCCATGTGGTAAAGCATAGGAACAAAGGTCAGCTGTGATAAGAATCTTCATAGTTGTTGATAAGGAGGAGATAAAATCAGAAAAGAAATCTCCTGAGGGGTTTTGAAGGGGGGGGGGGGTTAGGTGAGCCTGGTGGTGGGTATTAAGGAGCATTGTATTGCATGGAGCACTGGGTGTGGTGCAAAAACAATGAATACTGTTACACTGAAAAGAAATTTTTAAAAAATTTTAAAAAAAGAAGAAATCTCAGCCATTTTCTTTTTTTTTTTTTCCCCTGTTCTCTATTTACTCACTTAATGATGTCCTTATTATTCTCAGACTTCAGGTACCTGTCTACTGACAAGTGGAAAATTCTGTAATTATCTGGAAGAATGAAGTAAGGCAGTCACGCTCCCACTCCTACATGACTCTCTACTTTTATTATGGTCCCTGTGATGAATTGTACCTAAGTGCATGATACATATTCGAATACAAGTCTGGATGTTTATGTGCTTTGTCTTGCTCTTTGCATCTGTGAAAGAGAGTAAGGAAACCAGAATTATCCCTTAGTGTGGGAAGGGACAGTGCCATGTTGTTTTCATAGGTTTTTCTCATGGTATGTCTCTATCTTCCTCCTCTTCTCCCTCCTCCTCTTTCCTTCTCTTCTTCTTTTGCTTCTCCTCTTTCTCCTTCCTTGTCCTTCTGCCTCTCTCCCTTCCCTCTCCCTAATAGATCTTTCCTCTTACACACACAGGTACACACATGTGCATACACATATGTAAACATATACACCTCAGTTTGAAGCCACAGAGAATTCAATGATGACTTGGTGACAATATAACTATCTAGCTCTCTCTATCAATCTACCTTCTGTCTCTCTCTCTCTCTCTCTCTCCAGTGCCATACTTTTCTGCATCTACACGAGGAGGCAGGCTTCCTTCTCTTCATACTTCACTCCAGTTTCCTTGGATCCAGGCTTTTATTGCATTTCAGGGGGTCAAGAAGTGTTCTCGGATTACTCTCAACTTCTTCCTATCATGAGCATCACTTGCCATGGTCCTAGAGAGGTGACACTATAGGATTTTGGCTTATCACAGAGACAAACAAAACAAAACAAAACAAAACAAAAACAACCTGGAAGTCATCAAAATAAAAAAAGGGTATGTCCATTTATCTAAAATTAGTGGCCAAGCTGTGTTCATAAGAACACGTTATTTGGCTTATATTTAAATCATTTTTAACAACTGACGTGACTCACTGCCTGAGTCATAGTTATATTGTGAAGACAACCAAAACATATGAAATCTTTTGGCTCATTCATCTTGTGTATATTCTACTCAAGGTAACAGGCAGTTTCCTCTTCAAAAATCCCTGCCGTGCGATCTAGCTTTCACTATTTAAGAACCAGTTCTTATAAACCTGTTTTTTAAGACCTGTTGTTTAGTTCACAGACATCAAACAAAGTTGTAAAACCAGTTCCTCTATTAGGCTGTACCAAGAAGAGCCTAATTCTTGTCATTATTATGTAGTTGTTTCTGTTAAGCAGACTTACATTCTTCCACTAGTACCTAGGTTCCACAATTTATAACTAAATGGCTTCTGTTTCAACAACTTGGGTTGATAAAGATGCTTTATCATAATTTATTAATTTACTTTTTAAAGATTTTATTTATTTATTTATTTGAGAGAGAGAGAGAGAGCTAGAGAGAGCACAAGCATGGTGAAGGGCAGGGGTAGAGACAGGCTTCTTGATGAGCAGGGAGCCCAGTGACCTGAGCCAAAGGCAGATGCTTAACCAACTGAGTCACCCAGGCTCTCTTATGAGTATGTCTTTAAATTAATAAATTATGAGGACACCTGGGCGGCTCAGTCAGTTCAACGTCTGCTTTCGACTCAGATCATGATCCTGGGGTCCTGGGATCGAGCCCCGAATCAGGCTCCCTGCTAAGCAGGGAGTGTTTCTCCCTCTGCCTCTGCCTGTCCACTCACTTGTGCTGTCTCTCTCCCTCTCTCCCAAATAAATAAATCTTTAAAAAAATAAATAAAGTTATACTCATGTTTTCCACCAACATCTTAGCACGCTTCTGTCCTGAGATGTGTTATACTCTGGGATGTGGGAATCTGCTGCATCAGGCATGGTTGTGTTTTGATTCAAAAGACTGTGGTTGAAATGACACCTATCTAAAGGTGTATCTTCTGCCTTAACATACAAAATGTTGATCCATACAGATTTTTTTCCAAAATGTTTAAAGTATCATGGTAAATTACCATACATACGGGATATGCGCCTAAGGTATTGGGCTTAGAGAATAAAGTAAGCAAATAAACTCACCTTGTCCATTGAAGTCACCTGAAAACAAACATAAGAACATCAACAAGAGATTGAGCAATGGAATATACATCGTTGCGGATAGCCCATTTTTATTTCTTTACTATTGACTGAAGAGTTTATTATTTCTGTAGAGCTGATCAAAATAAATAAATTCTGAATTTCTCAAATAATTCTAAAAAAATTTTTTTAAATACAAAATAACGAGTTGTTTTGCCTCCCTGGCGAGATCCCCTCACCTGCCCACCCTTTCCTTGTTGACCTATTGACCCACTGCATATTCTTCCCCATCTGTCCTCCTATTTTGTGTATTCTCCATGAGAATTTTCAGCCTCTCCCTGGCATTCAGTCCCGACTATACTTGTGACCTGTAAATCTACTACCAGTCCTAAATTCTCTATTAAACTTCAGGTTCATATTTACTGCTAGCTGGAAGACAGCACCTCCTAGGTATCTCACAAGTGTTAAAAATAAGGCAATAGGCCCCCAACAGAGTCACTTATGCTAAGCCCCATGTCACCAAACCAAGGCTTAATTTAATTACAGTTCCAGCTCTCCCAGAAATGGAATCTTGAATCAGTTGATGAGGAATCATCTCACCAGCACTAATTAGATAATCTTCCAGAGAAATCCCTGTTATCCCCCAAAGGAAAGTAACCTTGCCATAACCTTGCACATGTTAATGTGTCTCTTCTCCATCTTCTTCATTCCAACTCCATTTTATAGGGTTCCTTGGAACTTCTTTATGCCTTGTAGATCTTGATTTGAATTCATTTTTCCACAAAAAAACTCTTAAAATATTTAATATGGCTCAGTTTATGTTTTAACACAGTAACTCAATATTTTAGAATAAAATTTATCTGTTCCTCCCATCAACCCAATGTGACCCTTTCCTCTAAGTCTTATTTCATTCCATGTAAAATCTATTTGATTAGTCAAGAAATTTGGGCATTATACTTGATTCCTCACTCTCCATTCATCCTACATAAAATCAAACTCCAAGCCCTCTCACTAGGACTCCAAGATGTCACTGGAATCCATCCAATGGAATCCATCCCTCCAGTAGCTTCCCTGCCTCCTGTCTCTCCACATCTTCGATTCGCTCTTCACTCTGTGTCCATAGTCACCCCTCCACTCAAACCCTGGGCTGCTTCTAAGCATTCTCTTGCACAGGCTACTACATCTCTTCTCCACCTTTGCCTTTTTAACTCGTAGGTGTCAGTTAGGCTTTAGCTTAGATATCATTTTCTTTGTAAAACCTTCCTTCACACTAGGATTCGGGGTATGCTGCCCTTCCAATGGACTCCCATAGCATCCTACTGAATGAACTTTCCTACTCAGTTATTCTGAACTTCATAATTTCTGCCTGTCTTGCTCACTGTTGTACTTCTAGAACCTAGCACACAGTACCTCGCATAGATGAAATATTCTAAATAATTATTAAATAAACTCATGGATTCATAAATGAATGGTTTTAGGACTAGTTGAATGCGAAATGGAATGAATTAGGTTGATGGCAGGAAATCAAACATTCAGCAAGACAGTGAATGAGGACAAATATTCTGTGAATTATTCTTAATGTCTTTTTTCTATCATAAATTCCTTAAAAATGCATTTATAAACTTACAACTTTCACATGTCTGCAACAGATTTCAATAATTCCCATTCTTCACTCCTCCCTGTATCTATGCCATTTGTCAAGTAATTTTGCCAAGGTTACTAATGATGGGCAGGGCACATTTCTCACTTCAGCTCTAGTTTCATCCATGATCGAGGCTTTGGTCCACAGGTAGATGAGAAAGTAACACAGTGTTAGTCTGAGTCTAAGACTCAAGAGGCCTGGCATGTTTCTGCTGGTCCTTTTGTGCCTCAGCCATTGCCATGAGAAGAATATGGCTGTGCCCACGCACTGATTCCAGGAAGAGAACATGAGACCCATGGAACAGAACGACCCCAGCCAAGATGCTTCAGCTGAACCCAGCCTAGATCAGCTGACCCCAACGGACCTCTTCCCTTGGTTGCTATATAAATGCCTATTGTTTTAAGTCACTGTGTTTTAGGATAGTTTTTTATACCAAATATTTGTGATGGCAATAACTGCCTGGTATATTTGTTACTTGAATGTTTGGGTATATCTATTCCAGAGAATGGTTATGATATGTACTTGCCACTGTTCATTAAAAAATAATAGTTTAAGAAAAAATGTTTATAGTACATCTATCTTATTAAAGAGTTGAATCCAAAATACATAAAGAACTATGGTCTTCAGCAGCACATATACTAAAATTGGGATGATACAGAGCAGAGTAGCAGGGCCCCGGCACAAAGATGAATGCAAATTTGCAAATTACATAGAGAACTCATGAGAAAAAATACAAACGGGGCTCCTGTGTCTCAGTGGGTTAAAGCCTCTGCCTTCGGCTCAGGTCATGATCTCAGGGTCCTGGGATCAAGCCCCACATCGGGTTCTCTGCTCAGTGGGCAGCCTGCTTTCCCCTCCTCCCCCCGCCTCTGCCTGCGTCTCTGCCTACTTGTGATCTCTCTCTGTATGTGTCAAATAAATAAATAAAATCTTTTAAAAAATTCAAAAATAAAGCACACATTTTATGATTCAATTTATATGAATTGGCATATAGGCAAAACAAGTATAATTGTTAGAAATTAGTGTTTTGTTTTGTTTTTCTCTCTCTCTTAGGGGAAATAGTGCAGAACTGACTATAAAGAAGCTTGAGAGGATTTTCTGGGATTTGGGAAATGTTTACTATTTCCACAGATGGCAGTTAAATAGATGTATATGATTAACAAAACTCTTCAGAAAGAATACTTAAAATCCATGCATTATAGGGATGCCTGGGTGGCTCAGTTGGTTAAGCGGCTGCCTTCAGCTCAGGTCATGATCCCAGCGTCCTGGGATCGAGTCCCACATCCGGCTTCTTGCTCGGCGGGGAGCCTGCTTCTCCCTCTGCCTCTGCCTGCCTCTCTGTCTGCCTGGGCTCTCTCTCTCTCTCTCTCTCTGACAGATAAATAAATAAAATCTTAAAAAAAAATCCATGCATTATATGTAAATTGTACAACTATATCCATGAAAGATTGTTCTGGCCAAAGGGGATGGGGAGACTATATACACAGATGAAAAAGAAAGAGACACACATACATACACAGAGAAAGAAAGAGAAATGATCAAAACTTAAGGCTACACTTCAAGGGGGCAGTTGCAGTGTCTTTGCAGTGTCTTGATAGGGGAGGGTGCTGTCCATACACACAGTTTAATAGCAAAAAGAAATAGTACTTTCTATGGGGAACATGTGGTATTTGTGAATGAATGGCTGCTACAGGTAGTCCTGAATAATAATCTGACAAAATATAGATGAATGAGAGAAAAACATAATGTACTGACATGGACAGCATACACGCATGTGGGAGGAACTCAGTGACGGGTAACTCAAAGGGATGGTTCAAACTTGGACTTACATGGCATTTGAACAAAGAATGACAAATTTGTAGGGAAGTGACAAGACAAAGGGAGAAGAGTTTCCAGGCTTCTGGGGGCTGTGAACTGTGGGAAGCCACCTACATGGAAGAAACTAATGGAAAAGGAGGGCCTTCTTAGCAAAGTTTGTCTGTGCAGGTCCATTTTGGTGCCAGCTTTCCATCTTCTGCACAGCCATAGAGCTTCCCTGGGAGAGGGCATTTGGGGCAGTTTTCCTTTCCAGAAGCTTTTGCTGTGAGTTAGGTAAGAGAAGCTCTGAGAAGGCTTCTTTCTGCATGTCTTGAATCTCCTTTTACTAAAGCTGTACATTAGCGGGTGGCACATTCTGATTCTCCACACTAGCTAGTAAGCTGTGATCAAAGTATTGATATTTAGGGCTAAGTCCTTATTTTTACTAATCTTGGAACCCGGAAATCAACAAACTTCAATTCTCCTCATTATGCTCCATGTGCCAAACCCAAACACCACTTTACACATGGGGCAATCGTTTTGTTTAAAGGGGGGCGGGTGGGAGGTTAGGGGAGCATTAGGTGGTGGGTACTGGGGAGCACTGGCTGTGGTGCAAAAACAATGAATACTGTTACGCTGAAAAGAAATAAAAATAAATTAATTAATTTTTTTAAAAAAGTGAACTAGTCCTTAATGAGAGCTTATAATACTGCCTTCTAGATGGGTTCATGCTAATCATTTTTTTGGTAATTTAGATTTAATACTTTGCATAATACCATAAATGAATTCCTGAGGAAATTGTAAACTGTGACCAAATCATGTTCATGCACTGGAAAGGCTCACCGTTTAACAGATTCACCACAGGAAAATTAGATGGAACCTCTCCCTATGCGATAGTGCCAGTGTCCCTGACGGCAAGCAGAAGGAATACATTGATTTTTCTCAAAGAGGAAATGAATGCACTGGAGAGAGAGCTGGGGCAGTAAAAGCTTATGTTCCAAAACCAGACCATGGCCACAGAGCTCTGGAGTGCTGTGTGGTAAGAACCGCGGTCAAAGTCACAGCGCAGGCACAGAGCACTCACACAGCAGTTCCCACCGCGAGGGCTGTGGCTTCACCCGGTGCCCTCACTCTTGAGTCATTCTCCTAATCAGCGCTCCCCTAGAAAGTCCAAATGTCCAAAGGACTGTCATGGGACCTCCTGCATGGGACCTCCTGCTTCGACCCCACAGTTTTCATAGTGAGATGTGGACCCTACTGCCAACGCCAAAGACACAGGAAGGTACAATTCTCCAAAGGGTAATCCTTGGGTGCCTGGGAATGGTGAAAAGGACTGACAGTGGGGGCTGGCAGTCCCAAATTGGCAAATGTCAACTACAATTTTGTTCATAGTTGAAGTGTTTCAAGTTAATGCAACATGGAGATACAGTCTCTTTTACATCTAAGACTGGCAAAAATGAAAGCATCCAAAGCATCCGATTACTAAGAGTGCTAGAAAGCAGTCTCCTTATCCCATGGGTTGGCATGTAAACTGTTATAATTTATTTAGGGAGCAATTTGGCAATTTCTATCAAATTTCAGACTATGTAATCTCTTTGAACCCACAATTGACTTTCCAAGACTGAAAAGCTATCCTTTTTCTTTTTTTTTTTGGTCAAGTGCCTTTTTATCACTAATTAATACTTCAAAATGCATTTAGACTATTTTACTAGGTTCTCACATTCCACAGGATGGATTGGAAGCTCTATTTTAAGATAATTAATCTATGTCAGTGTCCAATCATTTTATATGGCACCTAATCCAGAAAAAAACAAACAAGCAAACTCACTGATATTTCACAGGGGAGACTATCAGTGATATTCTGATATCCCCACAGGGGAGAAACAATCCCCTGTCCATACAGTAGACTTCAAAGCATTTTTAAGTAAAACCTCTTCTAATTCTTAATGACCCGGAAAACTGCTTTCCCATCTAATGTTTCAATTCTTTTTTTTTAATAATTTTTTTTTTTTTTGACAGACAGAGATCACAAGCAGGCAGAGAGGCAGGCAAAGAGAGAGGAGGAAGCAGGCTCCCTGCCTAGCAGAGAGCCTGATGTGGGGCTCGATCCCAGGACCCTGGGATCATGACCTGAGCCGAAGGCAGAGGCCTTAAACCACTGAGCCACCCAGGCGCCCCTAATGTTTCAATTCTTAAGCTGGAGTGAATATTTGTCCTCTAGATACTCAAGAGTCCTAAGCTATATAGCACAGATCTGCCCTCGGCTGGTAGCTCAACAGGGTCCTACACTTTGGTATTATCAACACGCACAGATGTAGGGATTTGCATTTCTATCTGAGGTCTTCACCCTGAGCTGCCAGATTTTGCAAATAAATATACAGGGAGCTGAGTTAAACTTGAATCACAGACAAACAATGAGTAATTGTTTAGTGAAAGTATGTCTGGCTTGTTTATCTGAAATTCAAATGAAACTGGGCACCCCATCCAGAGGAATATTTTCGGGAAAAGTCCTATGAAACTTTGTATTACAATATTATTGATTACAAACTGAGGGCTTTGGAGGGGAGAGGGGATGGGGGGTGGGTGAGCCTGGTGGTAGGTATTGTGGAGGGCACGTATTGCATGGAGCACTGGGTGTGGTGCATAAACAATGAATTTTGGAACACTGAAAAGACATAAAATAAAATAAAATGGGGGAGAAAAGATATTATTGAGGACATTGCTTATTCTATCACATAGTTTCTTTTTCACAAAGGGACCAAGCAAAGTGGGTTTTGTTGTTCTTTTTTTTTGGTGGGGTTTTTTGGTTTTGTTTTGTTTTGTTTTTCTGGTCACAACACTGGGAAGACTTGGTTGTCTTCTGTGAAATTCATTTGTTTTTATCTTAGAGAGTCTGTTCGGGAGTCCTTGACCAGGCCATTCTATTCACTGTGGCTGCTAGCAGGTGAAAGCCACATTTGTGGCCCATAAGCGTGGAAGAGAGCACATGGATGCCGTGTTTATGCATATTTTTAGCCTCTTTTCTGGCTCCATTTTCTGGCCCTATATTTATTTTCCTTTATTCTGTTGCTTCTGCTTTATTATTGTTATCTTCTTGGGTTTTGTATCATTTTTAGCACTCTTTAAAAATCTTGGGGACAGGGTGTGTGAAGAAAAATAAATAGAGTAAACCTGCAGTCTTATAAAAATAGTTTGGTAATTTGACATGGAGTTCATTGTTTTGGATTCCATCTGAAATGGTTTTATGGCAAAGGGTTTATTTATTGCTGTTAGGGGGTCTACAATGTAGGCCCACTGTGAAGGTGGGCCCATGATCGAAGCCCCCAAAATGTCAATGGAGTGAGGACCCAGGGTGTTTTCATTCTTCATTCATGGAAGAAAATGTTTTCATTCTTCACCTGGCTGTTGTATACTCTTTCCTTTATTACCAGCTCTAAAATTATCATTTTGTTCAAAGCACATTTGTGTTAATATCCTATTTCTATTTAAATAAACACCCTACCTCCTGTTTTTTCTTTAACCTCTAAGTTATCAGTATTCAGATAAGCAATTTTATACCTTGTTGTTAGAAGGGGAAATAGGGCCACTGTCCATATGGGATGCTTTATGGGTAGCCTCATCTGAGAGCTGAGTTAATTATGCAGAAAGTTAATTGATTCAGTCGGTGCAAAGGTTGAAACTGAACCCTGAGTTTAGAGCTAGAGTCTTCAGGTTAACTCTTAGCTGGCTGACCCCCAATAGCCTAAGTGTTTATGATTTGGCGGCAATATTTCCATTTGTACTTGTGTCATAGGATCAAGTTTTCTTCTTTTCTTTTTTTTAAAGATTTATTTATTTATTTATTTATTTATTGAGGCGGGGCAGCGGGGGGGGGGAAGGAGGTAGTGAAGGGGAGGGGTGTGGGGAGAGAGGGAATCTTGAGCAGACTCCACGCCAAGCACAGAGTCTAACTCAGGGCTGGATGTCATGACCCTGATCATGACTTGAGCTGAAACCAAGGGTCTAATGCTCAACCAACTGCACCACCCAGGAGCCCCTAAGATCGAATTTTCTGGCCTTTAATTTCTTAAATAGTTATCTCCTTGACCATAGCATCAAAAGCTCTTTCATTTCTTCCTCCCTCTGAGTTTACACCAAGTGTGTATCAGTACATAAACAATAACAACAAATACAAACTAAAAGTAAGAACGGTTAAAAAAAAGAAAAAAAATACTACTCTAAAGCACTGTGACTTTATCTTCCAAAATGCAGTATGGGGTTTTTTAATTGCCTTGATTAGAATGCCTTGGTGACTCATGAAAAAATCAATCCATAGAACAAAACATTTAAATATTTGAATGCTGAAAACCCAGGAAAAGCATTTAAAAAGAGTGCATTTAAGCTTGTGCCTCTGGGATACAGATGTACAGAGAAAAAGATTTGGACAAGTTAAAAGTGTGGGGTAGGCTACTCATAGAAACAGACCAACCGTGCTGTTCTGCTTCCCATTTGCCCTAAGCTCCTTTGATTTTATCTCCTCCTCAGTTTTGTCCAAGGCTGAGGCTGGCTCCCATTTTAACCTCAACTTGACTGTTGTCAGGAGAACTCCTTTCTGAAACGCCTTTCTGCACTTCCTGGTTTCATCAAGAGAGGTCACTGTGGTACTGCTACTGATAACAGCCTCTCTAGCTAGCAGAACAATGGAAAAATGCAGTCAGTCAACAACCACGTCTTGGATGGTGTCAGGCATCCAAGGCAGGGAGAACAAAGAGATGCATAAAGGAGGTGGTCCGGATGGCGCTGGAAAGTAGAGGAGTAGGAAAAAAGAATGCCAGGAAATATGCTAAAACAGTGACTATGCCTCAGAGCATCAATGGCAAAGCCATTGGTGTCCCGTTTCCATTTAGTACTTGTTCCTTCAACCGCGTTCATGTTAAGTCTTAAAACCAAAGAACTACTTTTTTTAAAAGATCTGATTAACTTCCATCATGTTTATCCTATAGTTTAAATACTATATACATAGTATTTAAATACATAGTTCAAAATTCTATGGCAGAATATGTATGGCTTCAAACAAGCAAGTAAACAGACAAAAAACAAATCCTCAGGAATCTCTTCTTTTGAGAAATAAACTCACATGTGTCATCACATTTTACAAACAGAAGTCGCTACAGCAGGTAACAAACTCTATCCCTTACTTTCCCCTAAAGCAGTGAGGTTGAAGCTCTTGGTTGAGGCTCTTTTAAAAAATCCCCCTGTCTGGACTTCAGCCCAGGCAGATGACATCAGAACCTTGGGCAAGAGGGCAACACTAGTGTCCAT
>PISX010033933.1:0-14593 GCA_004024625.1 Mellivora capensis | reverse complement strand
TGATAGTTGTCTTTCTCTGATTGACTTATTTCACTAAGCATGATACCCTCTAGTTCCATCCACGTCATTGCAAATGGCAAGATTTCATTTCTTTTGATGGCTGCGTAGTATTCCATTGTGTATATATACCACATCTTCTTTATCCATTCATCTGTTGATGGACATCTAGGTTCTTTCCATAGTTTGGCTATTGTAGACATTGCTTTAGCAGACATGTTTTGCAAAGAGTTTCTCCTGGTCTGTGGGTTGGGTTTTTTTTTTTTTTTTCTTTTAACAGTGTCTTCAATAGACCAGGAATTTTTAATTTTGATGAAGTACACTTACCAGTTTTTTTTTCATGGATCATGCTTTCGGGTTGTATCTAAGACATCATTGCCAGAGCCAGGTCACCAAGATTTTAAGTTATTCTAGGAATTTTATATTTTTTTCAGTTTATGTTTAGTTTTATGATCCAGTTTGATTTTTTGAATGGCATAATGTGTAGCTTCACATTTTTCTTTTTTTTTTTTTGTATGTGGATATTTTGTTGTTTCAACACCATTGTGGAAAACATTATATTTTCTTCATTTAATTGCTTTTGTTACTTTGTCAAAGATCAATGGACTATATATGTATGAGTGTATTTCTGGGGTTTCTGTTTTGATTTATTGATCTATTTGTCTGCAAATTGATTTTTGAATGTTGAACTAGCCTTCTGTACCTGAAATAAATCCTACTTGGTCATCATGTATAATTCTTTTTATGTATTGTTGGATTTGATTTGCTAATATTTTGTTGAAGATTTTTGCATCTCTATTCATGAGACATCGGTCTATAGCTTTTTCTTTTTGTACTTTGTCCAGTTTGGTGTTAGGGTAATGTTGTTCTCATAAAATGATCTAGGAAGTGCTTCCTTTTCTGTTGTTTTCTGGAAAAGATAATGGAGGATTAATATAAATTGCTTCTTAAAGTGTTTGATAGAATCTACCAGTGAACCTATTTGGGCCTGATTCTTTCTGTTGGAAGGTTATTAATAATTAATTTAATGTCTTTAATAGATATAGGCCTATATTTAGATTGGATTACCTTTCTCTCCGGTGTGGAGATGTAGACCAGGGTAGATTGTGTTTTTCAAGGAACTGGTGTAATTCATCTTGGTCATTAAATTCATTGTGGTCATTAAATTTCTTAATATTTCTTTATTATTCTTTTATTGCCCATAGGATTGGTAGTGAGAGTCCCTCTTTCATTTCTGATATTGGTACTTTGTGTCTTCTCTCCTTTGTGTCTCTCTCTCCTTTTTTTCCCCTTATGTTAACGTGGCAAGAGATTCATTAATTTTAACAATCTTTTTAAAAAATCAACCTTTTTTTAAAATTGATTTTGCCTATTGATTTCTTTTTTTCAGTGTCATTGATTTATTCTCCATTGTTTATTATTTTATTTTGTCTGTTTGGCTTGGATTTAATTTGTTCTTTTATTCCTGGTTTCTAAGGTGGCAGCTTAGATTACTGATTTTAGGTATTTTTCCTTAAAATATGCATTGAATGCTATAAACTTACTCTAACACTGAATCTCATAACTTTCACTGCATCCCACAAATTTTGATAAGCTGATTTCCTGATCATAAACCATCCTCCTCATAAAACACCTGCCCATGGCCACCAAAAGTTTTTTGAGTAAGTTCAGAACTTAACTGGTTTGAAATCTAATTTTCCTCTCTCTGTCCTCTTGTAATGAATAGTAAAATAATGTAAAGAGAGGGAAAATATGACTTTTTCTAGCAACAGCACTCAGACAACAAAAAGAAATAAAAGGTAATCAAATTGACAATGAAGAAGTCAAACTCTCTCTCTTCGCAGATGACATGATACTTTATATGGAAAATCCAAAAGACTCCACCCCCAAACTACTAGAACTCATACACCAATTCAGTAATGTGGCAGGATATAAAAATCAATGTACAGAAATCAGTTGCTTTCTTATACACTAACAATGAAAATACAGAAAGGGAAATTAGAGAATTAATTCCTTTTACTATAGCACCAAGAACCATAAGATATCTGGGAATAAACCTAACTAAAGAGGTAATGGATCTGTACTCGAGGAACTACAGAACACTCATGAAAGAAATTGAAGAACACACAAATGCTCATGGATCAGAAGAATTAACATTGTTAAAATGTCTATACTGCCTAGAGCAATCTATACTTTCAATGCCATCCCAATCAATATTCCACCAGCATTTTTCAAAGAGCTAGAACAAACAATTCTAAAATTTGTATGGAACCAGGAAAGACCCAGATTTGCTAAGGAAATGTTGAAAAAGAAAAACAAAACTGGGGGCATCATGTTGCCTGATTTCAAGCTTTACTACAAAGCTGTGATCACCAAGACAGCATGGTACTGGCACAAAATCAGACACATAGACCAGTGGAACACAGTAGAGGGCCCAGATATGGACCCTCAACTCTATGGTCAAATAATCTTTGACAAAGTGGGAAAAAATATACAGTGGAAAATAGTCTCTTCAATAAATGGTGCTGGGAAAATTGGACAGCTATGTGTAGAAGAATGAAACTCAACCATTCTCTTATACTCTACACAAAGACAAACTAGAAATGGATAAAAGACCTCAATGTGAGGCAAGCATCTATCAAAATCCTAGAGGAGAACATAGGCAATAATCTCTTCAACATTGGCCACAGCAACTTCTTTCAAGACATGTCTCCAGAGGCAAAGGAAACAAAAGCGAAAATGAACTTTTGGGACTTCATCATGTCAAAAGCTTCTGCACGGTAAAGGAAACAGTCAACAAAATAAAGAGGCAACCCACGGAATTGGAGAAGATATTCGCAAATGACACTACACACAAAAGGCTGATCTCCAAGATCTATAAAGAACTCAAACTGAACACTCACAAAATAGATAATCATGTCAAAAAATGGGTAGACGGCATGAACAGACACTTCTCCAAAGAAGACATACAATTGGCTAACACATGAAAAAATATTCATCATCACTAGCTATCAGGGAGGTTCACATCAAAACCACATTGAGATACCACCTTACACCAGTTAGAATGGCCAAAATTAACAAAGATCTCTGTGAAATAAACAGTCTTTAACAAAACAAAACAAAACAAACAAAAAAACAACTGAAAAAAAAAGAATATATTTTTATTTATTTATTTATTTATTAAAAGATTTTATTTATTTATATGACAGACAGAGATTACAAGTAGGCAGAGAGGCAGGCAGAGAGA
This sequence comes from Mellivora capensis, assembly GCA_004024625.1. NCBI lineage: Eukaryota > Metazoa > Chordata > Mammalia > Carnivora > Mustelidae > Mellivora > Mellivora capensis. The sequence goes on along the minus strand of PISX010033933.1, from coordinate 11,349 downwards.
GGAGGGGAAGCAGGCTCCCTGCTGAGCAGAGAGCCTGATGCGGGGCTCGATCCCATGACCCTGAGATCATGACCTGAGCTGAAGGCAGAGGCTTTAACCCACTGAGCCACCCAGGTGCCCCCAAAAAGAATATATTTTTAAAAAGCATTTTGGCAATGATCGATCCTCTGTCTTCAGTAGCATTAGGAACACTTCACATCTATAGAGAAACCACTTTGTTTTCTTATTTCTATAATCTTTTAATTTCCTCTCTCAGCCTTCTTTTTAGTGCTTAAAAAAAAACCTCACAGAGTATCATTTACATTTTAAGTATCTCCTTTCTGTTTAAGCAAGTGCCCCATGACATCTGTGAAATACCATTCTTTCTTTAAATTGGACATTTTGGGGTGTGTCCTTGAGAAAATATGAGGCTTACAGGCATTAGAGCAGTTCGGTGATTCACCTGCAGGTTGCAATTTGAGACATTGACTTTAAATGAAAAATGTTATGATCAGACTGCAGTTACCTTAGAAAAATGCCTTTTTCTCATGTGGTCTCAGGAATAGGAAGGATCTGTCTGTGTGCTCTCGTGCTGTATCTGCGGTTCGGCTTCAGGGGAAGCAGTGATAAGCGATGGCGCTCCCATCTTTGGGTTTCACACCTACTTTGGTCTGTTACAGTTGCACTGAAATAAATTTTTTTTTTTTTAAGATTTCATTTATTTGTCAGAGAGAGAGAGAGAGAGAGCGTGAGCACAGGCAGACTGAGTGGCAGGCAGAGGCAGAGGGAGAAGCAGGCTCCCTGCCGAGCAAGGAACCCGATGTGGGACTCGATCCCAGGATGCTGGGATCATGACCTGAGCCGAAGGCAGCTGCTTAACCAACTGAGCCACGAAGGCGTCCCTGAAATAAAATTTTTTAAAGCAGGGTAAAATCTGTATTTTGAAAAGTTTGTACAGGTGGGGTTTGGTGGTCCCAGTCTGGAGACTTAAAAGTATGGTTCTACTTAAAAGGATATGCTTATAGGGTGGAATAATTCCTCCTTTAGAAGCATTTTTGTAGACATTTAAAATGAATAATTCCATCTGCAAGTCATAGGCTTAAATTTTTATATCATCACTAATAAAAATGTTCATTTACATTTACACTGCTGGATTTGGTATGTGTAGCGCTGAGTAATTTAGATAGTAGTGCTGACACTCAGTTTAACACTAATTTAGAGCATTTTAAAGAGTGTATGAAATACTTTAGCATAACTGAATTGTATAATTGTATTCATATTAGAGCCTAATGTACTTTAGAGGTGATAGGGAAGCACTGAGGTTTTTAAAAATTGTTTTGAAATGTGGGGTGCCTGGGTGGCTCAGTGGGTTAGAGCCTCTGCCTTCAACTCAGATCATGATCCCAGGGTCCTGGGATCGAGCCCTGCATCAGGCTCTCTGCTCAGCGGGGAACCTACTTCCTCCTCTCTCTCTGCCTGCCTCTCTGCCTACTTGTGATCTCTGTCTGTCATATAAATAAATAAAATATTTAAAAAAATTGTTTTGAAATGTAATTGTTCATTATATACAACAGACTATATTTACTTTGAAAATATTTTCTTTTTTCTTCCTTTTTTTAACTCATAATTCTTTTATTTCCAAAGCAAATACCAAAGTTCAGTACATACATGTACATTTGCCAAAGGATTACTGTGCCTTTTACCACAGCCCTTGCAATATAAATAACTTATCAACTTTAGCTACACATTACACTGAATGAAAATAAACAAAGTAATGAGGAACTGCATATGGATGTTTTTTATAACTTATGATACAATGAATAAATTCTGTTAGATCTTATATAATCTTAATTGAAAATATTTTCTTTTTAAAAATAAAAGCATAGGGGGCACCTGGGTGGCTCAGTCGGTTAAGCATCTGCCTTCAGATCAGTTCATGATCCTGGAGTCCTGGGATCAAGCCCCTTGTCGAGCTCCATCCTCAGTGGGGAATCTACTTCTCCCCGTCCCCCTGCTTGTGCTCTCTTTCTTACTCACTCTCTCTTTCAAATAAATACATAAAATCTTTAAAAAAACAAGAGTATAATTACAGTACTTAATCAGGAAAAATATAAATATGAGCACTTAGAATGTCTTCACAATGTCCCAGACTGTCTTGACCAATTTCACGATAGAGTTTCTACTACATAATTCAGTCATTTGCCAACTAAGATATTTTTGGTTGAAAAAGAAATGTAATGTAAAAATAATTGTTTCTGTTGCTTTATGAGAGGCCACAAGCCCATCTCTCATGCCATAGCAGACTGCTTACTAGGAATGCAAATTCTTGCATTTTTTTTTAATATCAGAGGAAGTATCATTCTTTTACAAAACCATGTGAGACATTTGTGAAGAATAAAATAAGCTGAGAATTGTGTTGGTTATCCACACTTGCCTTTTCAGCTATTACAACAAATTTTAAAATTTATATTTTTAGTTATTTCTCCCAGACTTGCTACATGTACAGAATTTTCCTAAATGTGTATTGATAGCTATGTTTCTTCTGTAATGTGCATTTTATTTATTTTTTATATAATATTCTAGTCAACATTGATATTATCCTCAGTAGATATACTTACTTTGTTTAAGAAAAATATTGTTACAGAATTTAGAAATAACTCTGGTCCTGCCATAGAAATACATATAGAAACTACCATATATGTTATGTTAAACTGCTATATTACTAGATAATTCCACACGTAACATGTAGCAGGCTGTGATGGTGAAAATGAGTGGATTTGATCTGGTGTTGCCTTTTTCCCTAATCATGATTAACATTGACTTCAACATATTTCTTCAGCCTTTTCAGAACCTGCAAGCCTAACATGGGGCTTGATACCATGACCTTGAGATCATGACCTGAGCCAAAACCAAGAGTTGGACGCTCAACTGACTGAGCCACCCAGGTGCCCCATGTTGTTGACATTTAATTGGCAGTGAGGTCATGGGTGACCTGAGGTGGAGAGTTTTGATGAGTTGTGGAAGCCAATTAGAGTGGTTAAAGGAGCTGGAGATGAGAGAACGGAGTCACATGCAGGACATTTTCTCAAGAGGTGATGCCAAGAAGGTGAAGCTTGAGGGAAGGTAGAACAATACGTGGAACGAGAAGGGAAGTGAGATGACATTTTTGTTTATTTCTGGTTTTTACTTGGGAGAGGTTGAGCAATAAAAATACAAGCATAGCTTAATTGCTAACATTAACTCATAGGAAGACAGAGAGGTGATCTGCAGCCTGGGAAAAGGGATATTTGAAGCTAAGAGTCTGGCATCTTTTATCCTCAGTGAGAGAGAGACAGAGAACAGAGAAAGTGAGAGGTGGTTCTAGTTAGTTATTCACTTCCTGCATGAAAGAAATGCTTTTAGAGGTCCTATTGCTTCCGAGTTTTGGCTTAACTACTAATTGGGTCTCCCCAGCAGCTTATTTATTAACTTTTATTAATATTATTAATTATTATATTATATATAATATAATATATATATAATATATATAATAATACAATAATATATTATATTATAAAAAGTTATTAATAACTTTTATTAACAGTTATTTATTAACTTTTACGAGGTTAGCTACTTTCAATCAGGTTCTTAGAAGCTCTTTTGGGGCATTAATATAATGGAGTTTCTAGACCCTCAAAAAAATGATGGAGTGTGGAACAAGCTGCCTGCATGAAGATATTACTGGTTCAAACTGGCAGAACAGTTTAGTTCTAAGTTACTAATGGGAATGAAAATAGTTACCTTTTGTCCACTCCTTGTCATGTGTCATATTCTCTGCTGCACACATTTCTCATCCTTTCTCTGACTTTGCAAGAAGGCTGTTATGATCATTATTTTATAGGTGAAGGAACTGAGGCTCAGATAATTGTTTTTGTTTAAATTTTACTATAGGAATAGTCCAACATACATAAAAATAAAGGAAATCGGGTAAAGAAACCCAGATTCAAGAATCCCTGCTATTTGCCAATCTTTTTGCATCTGTGCTCTCTCTTTCCTACATCCCCAGCACATTTTTCTTTCCTACAGCTCAGGGCATTTAAATGCCTTGCCCAGGTCTGCACGATCAGAGTGCTGTCCATGTCCCTCCTAGGGATCTGGTCTAAGTTAGCTCATTGGAAGTGGAGACACAAAGAAGATCTGGTCTTCTTCACCACCATCACCACTTGTGAGAATTGTTTCAGTCAGTTGTTAGAACAATCCCATGTGATTAGTGTTACAGATGTGGAAACTGAGTTACAGGGAAGACAAGTGACTTGCCCAAGCATGGTAAAGCTGCCTTCTAACCCAGATGGTCTGACTCTAGGACTGGTACAGTCTAGGTCTACAGTCTACAGTCTAGTACTGGTACAGTCTAGGTACAGTCTACAGTCTAGGCAAAGCAACCTTTAGATCATTTAGGAGGATTGGAGATGTGATAAAAGGATATAGAAGGTAAAATCTTTTAGTCCCCCTCCCTGCTATCTTTTTGATCTCCCTCTCCAGATAGAACATCCCACAAGGAGAGCAAACGTTTGGGTCACAGCATCAACATCATTTAGAACAGCGGGTGTAGCTCTTCTCTAGTCTGTGGCCAAGTCAAAATGAAAGCAGAGAGAATTTTGCCATTAATGCTAGACTCTAGCCTGCTCGTGTTTAAGAGGCTGCTAACCGAGTGATGTGTGTGATAGCACATGTTAGTACAAGGTGGCAGGGTCAGCCTCTAAAAAGCCTTGCAGGGGAATAAAGCTAGAAGGTTTTTACCTGCCAGCTAGACCTTGTTTTAGCCATGATGAATTCAAATGAACCAGGCTGCATTTTGAGCATGCCCATGGGATCATCATGTTACTTTAAATTACATAATATCTCAGTCACTAATAAGCATTGTTCTTTCATCTGGAGTAGAGAAGAGTAGAAAAAGTTGCATCAGGAAGGTGTTCCTCTTGATTTATATTTTTGGTTCCCCATGGATATTCAGATATTTTTCATATAGTACTTAGATTAATTGCTTATGTGATTAGCAGTGATTTTTGTGCCTGCTCTAGGGACTAACATGGCAGCTTTGTTTCCCTATAATTCAAAGGTAAATGGATAGGGATGCAAACTTATAGCCATGATGCTGGTAGGAGGAGGTAAAGAAGAAAAGGTAGGAGGGGAAATTAAATTCTTAGGTAGTAGAATAATTTTTGTCCCCTTTGTTAAGAATCCTGATACTCTGGGGCAGATGATGGGTATATGGAAATGATCACTTTTGGATGAAATTCTTCTTAGAGGGGTCAGTTGATGTCAAATTTGTATCTCTTGATTTGTGGCCAAGAATTGGGCAATTGAATTATTTTTGTCTTGTTTTGAAACTCCTTTCTTAGAAATTCAAGCAAAACCTATTAATGCTTGTGAATTGAAAGGCAGTTCCCCTGGTTGATGTTGAGATCGCACCATTGGGAAGTGAGGTTGCTTTTGACTGATGAACTGATGAATGTTGTGGAGAAACATTGTACTCTAAATTGCTTCCAAGTTTATTTTGCAAAATGCTTTGGAAGGTTATATTTTCTAGATGCTTGGCAAACTGCTGGGTATCTAGCATTCAGCTAGTGAACCCTTTTAGTTATTTATCAAAAAAAGAGTCTCAGACTCCCACTCACCTTGCAAATTCTTATTGAGCTTTTGATGGAAATAAACTGTAACTCTCACTGCATTCACTTTCCTATTAAAAACAAAAAAACAAAAAAAAGGAAGGAAGGAAAAGAAGCCTTTGTCACAATGATTCATTTGAGGCAACCGCCCATGTCCCAGTTCATCTAAAGTTCATTAAGTTCCAATTCCCCCAAATGCCAAGCTCCAATAATGTTGTAATCCAAGAAGCCAAGGAAATAATTTATCCCAGCAGTTTATATACTTATAAATGCCTTGCTAGCCTTGTGATATACATTGTTGTGTTGGGCTCATGACTATATTTGACAAGTTTATATGTTAAACTTTGGGCAATAGGAATTTTACATAGTAGAGAACATATACACTGGCCATGTGTTAGCTAGCCACACATATGAATTCTATGTTAGCTTGTATAATTTCAAGGTTTGAAATCATTGCTTTGAAGAATGTTTTACTCTTTTCAAAAACTTTCAGAATTGAATTTGAAGAACATAATTGCAAATTGTATATCCTTCCTTTGTATGTCCCTTAAAATTATTCTTGAGTGGTATCATACATGCTTATGTGGCTACTGAACATTCAAAGAAAATGCAAAATATTAACATTTGTTTTATTAGATGCATTGTTATTTAAGAGCATGAGAGTTAAGAAAGGTAAATTTGACTCAAAAAAATGAACTGCATTTCTGGTGGGGGTATATTAAAGGAGAAAAAGAGACTGACTTATTTTTCCTCATTTACAGAAGAGGAGCAGCATGTTTTGTCCTACTCCCTTTTTGTCTCTGAGGTGGTGGTAGGATGGAGGGTAGACATGGTTGTTGGGGGGGAACTGTTGAGGAGATTAATTTGGACTTCATGCAGCCTTTGTCTATGCCATTCTCAGGGGGTATATTCCCCACATTTCAGATTGTTCCTTCACTTTGGTCATTGCATTAGTTTCCTGGGATTGCCATACGCCATGCCACAAACTGAGTACCTCAAAACAAGAGGAGTTTATTCTCTTAAAGTTCTGGAAGCCCGAAGTCTAAAATCAAGGTGTCAGCAGGGTTATGCTTTCTGGCAGAATCTTGCCTTGACTCTCCTCAGCTTCTGGTGATAACCAATAATCGTTGGTGTTCCTTATCTAGTAGATTCTTGGCAAATCTCTTGCTCCATTGTCACATGGCTGTTGTCCTGTGTATCTGTGTCTTTCTTCTTATAGGAACACTTGTAATATTGGATTAGGAGCTATCTTACTCCAGCATAACTTCATTGTAACTAATTATCCCCAAAGCAACCCCATTTTCAAATACAGTCACAGTCAACATATCTTTTGGGGGGGGATCCAATTCAACCCATAGCAGTCATGGAGATGATAAATCTTGCTGGTCTTCACTACAGACCTGAATATCCTGTGGTGGTTGTAGTGGCTTTTTCTCCTGAAAGCTTTTTTTTTTTTCTTTTCTTCTTTTAAATTTAATGGGGTTCCCAGCTCTCTACCCTGGCAAGCTTCTTTCCAGATTGACAATAATAAGAAGAGTGTTTAGTCTTCTCTTCTACTCCCAGCACCCTTTCTAAGGGCTAGCACTGAGATTAGTGTTCTCACAGAGCCAGAATCTTCCGTCTTGCTCCCCTTGACCTACCACTCTTTGAAATCTTTTGAATTTAGAGTGTACCTACTTCTTTCATAGATTGTTGCTACCTTTTAGTAATTTCATTAGTTACATGAGAACATCTGTGGTCCAATTTATCTATCATTACCTAGAAGTTCAATTTAAAAAATCTGAGCATAATTTTATAAAATATGTATTATAAGTTATTCTCAAGAACTATGAGTAGTCAGAGATTTTACCCTATGTGCAGACACAAGTTAGCCTGTCACAATGTCATGGATGCTGGAGAGACAAACAGACATCCTGGGTCAGAGATGGAGTGTGATGCATCATTCACAGCACTAGCAGTAGCCAAAGTATCAGAATTCTGTACCAATTCCCAAACATGAGCCCCAGTCCCAAACATGTGATGTGAAGCGAGTCCAAATACAGCTGCACACATGACAGGTTGAACTGCAGGACAGAAACTCTGAGCTTAGGGAACTTGAACCTTTTAAAATGGATGGCAAGCATGACTGCCTTTTGCTTCTGAAGGAACATTATCTTCATTATACTGTTCAGTAAGCATGTCTACCCTTTGCTCTGGAGGGAGACACTGTATTTTCCAAGGGAGCAAACCAACTTCTTGCTCCCGAGGGAGAAATGATCTCTATCTTCCAAGGCAATTTTTTGTACAAACATCCTTGAAGGGATGGTCCAGATTGAAGAGCAGTCAGTGCCTTGCCTATCAGGCATTCGTAGGTACAAAGGGGCCCATGGAAGAGTTGTCTTCCAACAACTGTTATGAGGAGGTATTTTCTCACAGGAAGCACTTGTTGTGATGTCGTTATATTTTCTGGAAAATGTGATATTTGTGTAAAGTTTTACAATGGTAATATATTTAAATGCTGGTAAAAACAAAATCCTTGCAGAGAATAATATTTTCATGCCATGTGTTCCAGGGTGTATTTCCTATATGGTTTTAATCATAGTCTTATGCAGTAGCTGAAGTGGGGGCTTTGGAGACAGGCAGGATTGACTTTTATTGCCATTTAGGCTGTTTATTCATACATGGGTGAATAAAAAAATCTTCAAAATTGTTTTCTTATTTAATCCTATGTAATCCTCAGAAAACCAGATCAGATTGGAGAGGCTTATTGTCTTTCCCAATGTCATAGTGCTAATAGAAGATAATCAGGATTCACACTGAGGTCTGCCTGACTCCCAATCCTGAATTCTTAACCACTCTATTATTACAAGTCCATGAAGCAGCTGGTAAAATCGGTAGCAGGTGCTTCACATCTAGTACTTAGAATGTATGGGAGAATCTCGGTCAACAGGTCCCTGAAATGTATTCTAAAGTACTCCTTGGAAACAGACAAGACATGGTTGTGTTAAGGAAGAGAAATCAAAGCAGGGAACTCCCCAGAAAACAGACATCTGTCACTGAACTTACTTTCAGAGAGAAATTTGTTATAAAAAAGAAATTGTCATTCATCGTGTATTAGCTGCTGAGATTGTCTGGCTAGCATAGCCAGTTAACTTGAGCTATGGTTGGGATTTATATATTCATTTGATTCCTATGTGTCAAAACATTGGGATAGAAGAGGGAAATACTATTTTATTTTGCTGGTCAGAAGGACAGAAAGTTTCTTGTTTTGTTGGCTTGGTGTGGAAGGGAGTCCTGTGCTATGGTATTTCAGCTGAGTATACAAACAGGAGTTATAGTCTGCTTACATTTTCTCCTTTGTGTACTTGGCTTTATTAGGTTTGTCTAACCTCTTCGACATGGCATTTTACTTTGATTTTGTTGCTTTATATTTACTGGGTGTTAACAAGTTGCAAGCACTGTAGGAGATACCAGTTACATAGGGTTCCTTCTCAGTAAATGTATCACAGAAATGCAAACATCAAGTGATATTTTCTGGGATGACAGGTGAACATTTCTATTTTAAATTTCTTTTCAGTGATGGGTCAGTAGATCCTCAAGTTGCATGCAATTGGAGCTTATTATCTGACATTTTTTTTTGCTAAACTTAAAATTTTAATTTGGTGGGACATTGTTTTTGTTACTGCTGGTGTTTATGCTGTTCTGTTTTCCTTACTTAATGGTATAATTGACTGTACTACTCAAAAATGTTGGATAGAAACCTGTCACCAATAATTAATGAATACTATTATTTAAGGCTTATGGAGGGAACTTTGATCCTAAAATAAATGTTTTTATGTAGGTCATGCCTTCCATTGTAATGTGAGTTTCCTTTGCCCTGCTTAGCATTGGAGTTATCTTTTGAAGAATGTCAATTAACTGCATACCTGCCCTAGGGGAAAAATGTCTTTCAAACATAGGCTGTGTGCAGAGGGGCACAACCTATAGACAAAACATTAAAGTAGGAGAATGGAGGATTGCAATTTAATCCTGATGGCTCTCCTTATTAAATTTTTAATTTTGGAAAAAAATCTCTTAACCTTTGGTGACCATCTTCTCACTTATAATGAGAACACATGAATATCTCTACAACTGACGTATGTATATCAAATATATGTGATATATGCATATAAAATGTATTTGTACTGTTAATTGTTAATTTTATTTCTTTTAACTTTTTTTTGTTAAAAGTTAAAGACTTTTGGATGACTGGGTGGCTCAGTCATTAAGTGTCTGCCTTCAGCTCAGGTCATGATCCCCGGGTCCTGGGATCGAGCCCCACATTGGTCTCCCTGCTCAGCAGGAAGCTGAGTTAGCTTTAGTTAGCATAGACATTTTCACAATATTTGTTCCCTGCTCAGCAGGAAACAAACACAAGCAGGGGAAGTGCTTGTGTTGCCTCTCTGGCTGGCTCTCTCTGTCAAATAAATAAAATCTTAAAAAAAAAAAAAGTTAAAGATTTTTAAGAATTTTTAAGTGTGTCATGAAAATTTTTTTAAAAGATTTTATTTATTTATTTAACAGACAGAGATCACAAGTAGGCAGAGACTTAGGCAGAGAGAGAGGAGGAAGCAGGCTCCCTGCTGAGCCGAGAGCCCGATGTGGGGCTCCATCCCAGGACCCTGGGATTATGACCTGAGCCAAAGGCAGAGGCTTTAACCCACTGAGCCACCCAGGTGCCCCATGTCATGAAATTTTATGTTCTAGTTTCTACTGGTGGATAATAAGTCATCCCAAAACATGGTAGCTTGAAACAACAATCTTTTTTTCCACCCTTTTTTATGGATCTGCAATTTTGGCAGAGCTCGACAGGGGGCAGCTCATTTCCATTGGATATCAGCTGGGGCTGCTTGGGTGGAGGCTAAGGGATCCATATTCAAGATTGCTGTCTCAACGGCTAGCAAGTTGGTACAGGCCATTGCCTGGGAACAGTCAATGCTGTGGGCTGGGAACTTCACCTGGGCCTCTCTTTGTGCTACTTGGAGTTTGTCACAGCATGGTGGCTCTGTTCTAAGAGCAAGTATCCCAAGAGACAGGAGTGAAAGCTGCAGGTTTCATAATGCCTGGCTTCAGAAACTGATACAATGTTACTTTTGCTATATTTTCCTATTCAGTTTTTCATAGAGCCCCAATTCAAGAGGAGGGAGTCTAGACAGCACCTTTCAATGAGAGGTGTGTAATTTGGGGTCATGTTTTAAAACCATGCTATCCTATACATGGTTCCTGTACTACTGACAATAAACATGCACATTGTAAATAGCACTCCCAGTGTTTGATTAACATCTATTTTTTTTCTTTACAATCATGAACTGTCCCTTGATATTTGCATCATCTCTTACCATTGGCATCATTGTTTCTTCTTAATTTTTTTTTGGAATTTTTTTAAAATTTCTTTTCAGCGTAACAGAATTCATTGTTTTACACCACACCCAGTGCTCCATGCAATGTGTGCCCTCCATAATACCCACCACCAGGCTCCCCTAACCTCCCACCCCCCGCCCCTTCAAAACCCTCAGGTTATTTTTCAGAGTCCATAGTCTCTCATGGTTCATCTCCCACCCAATTTCCCTCAACTCCCTTCTCCTCTCCATCTCCCCATGTCCTCCGTGTTATTTGTTATGCTCCACAAATAAGTGAAACCATATGATAATTGACTCTCTCTGCTTGACTTATTTCACTCAGCAGAATCTCTGCCAGTCCCGTC
>PISX010033932.1:0-14560 GCA_004024625.1 Mellivora capensis | reverse complement strand
ATTCTTGGCTGCATGTTCTTCTCATTTAGTGCCTTGAATATATCTTGCCAGCCCTTTCTGGCTTGCCAGGTTGCTGTGGACAGGTCTGACGTTATTCTGATGGGCTTTCCTCTGTACGTAAGGAGCTTCTTTGTCCTAGCTGCCTTCAAGAGAGTTTCTCTAGAATTATAATTCCTCATTCTTACTATCAGGTGTCTCAGGGTGTTTCGAGAATCTAAAATCTTGGGGGGGGGGGACCGTTCGGCCTCTAGCACATGAATGCTGTTTCCATTTGCGATATTTGGAAAATTTTCATGAAGAACATGTTTGACAATATCTTCTAGACTTCTTTCTTTCTCTTCCCCTTCAGGTATTCCAATAATTCTGACATTGGAACGTTTCATGGCATCATTTATTTCCCTGATTCTGTTTTCACGGTTTCTAAGCTGTTTGTTCCAGGCTTCCTCCTGATCCTTTCTCTCTATCTGTTCACTATATCATACTTAAAGGGTCTGTTCAACAAGAAGATCTAACAGCTTTAAATATCTATGCCCCTAATACGGGAGCAGCCAATTATATAAACCAATTAATAACAAAATCAAAGAAACATATTGACAATAATACAATAATAGTAAGGGACTTTAACACGCCCTCACTGAAAAGATTAGGTCATCTAAGCAAAAATCAACAAGGAAATAAAGGCTTTAAGTGACACACTGGACCAGATGGACATCACAGATATATTCAGAACATTCCATCCCAAAGCAACAGAATACACATTCTTCTCTAGTGCACATGGAACATTCTCCAGAATAGATCACATCCTGGGTCACAAATCAGGTTTCAACTGGTACCAAAAGACCATCTTCCCAGGGGAATTCTACCAAACATTTACAGAAGAATTAATACCTATTCTCCTGAAACTGTTCCAAAAAATAGAATGGAAGGAAAACTTCTAAACTCATTTTATGAGGCCAGCATCACCTTAATCCCCAAAAGCAGACAAAGGCCCCATAAAAAGGTGAATTACAGACCAATATCCCTGATGAAATTGGACACAAAAATTCTCTCCAAAATACTAGCCAATAGGATCCAACAGTTCATTAAAAGGACTGCTCTCCAAGACCAAGTGGGATTTATTCCTGGGCTGCAAGGTTGGTTCAACAACCACAAATCAATCAAAGTGATACAGTACATTAATAAAAGAAAGAAAAAGAACTGTATGATACTCTCAATAGATGCTGAAAAAGCACTTGACAAAGTACAGCATCCTTTCTTAATCAAAACTCTTCACAGGATACATACCACCATATCACCAAAGCCCCATCTATGAAAAACCCACAGCGAATATCATTCTCAATGGGGAAAAACTGAGACCTTTTCCCCTAAGGTCAGGAACATGGTAGGATTGCCCATTATCACCCCTGCTATCCAACATCATACTAGAAGTCCTAGCCTCAGCAATCAGACAACAAGAAGATATAAAATGCATCCAAATCACCAAAGAAGAAATCAAACTCTCACTCTTTGCAGATGATATGGTACTTTATGTGGAAAACCAAAAACACTCCACTCCAAAACTGCTAGAACTCAACAGGAATTCAGTAAAGTGTCAGGATATAAAATCAATGCACAGAAATCAGTTGCATTTCTATACACCAACAACAAGGCAGAAGAAAAAAAAAATTAAGGAGCCGATTCTGTTTACAATTGCACCCCAAACCATAAGATACCTAGGAATATATCTAACCAAAGAGACAAAGAATCTGTACTCAGAAAACTATAAAGTACTCATGAAAGAAACTAAGGAAGACACAAAGAAATGGAAAAACATTCCATGCTCATCAACTGGAAGAACAAATATGGTGAAAATGTCCATGTTACCTAGAGCAATCTACACATTTAATGCAATCCCTACCAACATACCATCAATTTTTTTCAAATAAATAGAATAAATAATCCTAAAATTTATATGGAACAAGAAAAGACCTCGAATAGCCAGAGAAATGTTGAAAAAGAAAACCAAAGCTGGTGGCATCACAATTCCAGACTATTACAAAGCTGGAATCATCAAGACAGTATGGTACTAGCACAAAAACAGACACATAGATCAATGGAACAGAATAGAGAGCCCAGAAGTGGACCCTCAACTCTATGGTTAACTAATCTTTGACAAAGCAGGAAAGAATGTCCAATAGAAAAAAGACGGTCTCTTCAACAAACGGTGTTGGGAAAATTGGACAGCCACTTGCAGAAGAAGGAAACTGGACCATTTACTTACACCACACACAAAAATAGACTCAAAATGGATGAATGACTTCAATGTGAGACAGGAATCCATCAAAATCCTCGAGGAGAACACAGGCAGCAACCTCTTCAACTTCAGCCACAGCAACTTCTTCCTAGAAACATAACCAAAGGCAAGGGAAGCAAGGCCAAAATGAACTATTGGGACTTCATCAAGATAAAAAGTTCTTGCACAGCAAAGGAAATAGTCAACAAAACCAAAAGACAACCAACAGAATGGGAGAAGATCTTTGCGAATGACATCAGATAAAGGGCTAGGATACAAAATCTATAAAGAACTTACCAAATCAACACCCAAAAAACAAATAATCCAATCAAGAAATGGGCAGAAGACATGAACAGACATTTCTGTTAAGATGACATTCAAATGGCCAACAGACACATGACTAAGTGCTCAACCTCACTCGGCATCAGGGAAATACAAATCAAAACCACAGTGAGATACCACCCCACACCAGTCAGAATAGCTAAAATTAATCAGTCAGGAAACAACAGATGTTGGTGAGGATGCAGAGAAAGGGGTAAACCTCCTCCACTGTTGGTGGGAATGTAAGCTGGTACAGCCATTATGGAAAACAATATGTTTCTGGAAAACAATATGGAGGTTTCTCAAAAAGTAAAAAAATATAGCTATCCTACAACCCCGCAATTGCACTACTGGGGATTTACCCCTAAGATACAAATGTAGTGATCCAAACGGGCACATGCACCCAATGTTTATAGCAGCAATGTCTACAATAACAAAACAATGGAAAGAGCCTAGATATCCACCCACAGAAGAATGGATAAAGAAGATGTAGTATATACATACAGTGGAATACTATGTAGCCATCAACCCCCCTCCAAAATCTTGTCATTTGCAATGACATGGATGGAACTAGGGGATATTATGCTAAGCAAAATAAGTCAATCAGAGAAAGATAATTATCATATGATCTCACTGATATGAGGAATTTGAGAAACAAGACAGAGGATCATAGGGGAAGAGAGGAAAAATGAAATAAGATGAAAGCAGAGAAGGAGACAAACCATAAGAGACTCTTAATCTCAGGAAACAAACTGAGGTTTGCTGGTGAGGGGGGAGGGATGGGGTCACTGGGTGATGGGCATTGGGGAGCATATGTGGTATAGTGAGTGCTGTGAATTCTGTAAGACTAATGAATCACAGACCTGTACTCCTGAAACAAATAATACATAATATGCTAAGAAAAGAAAGAAAAAATACACAATTGAAATAGTCATTTGTTTAACTTAGTAATCTCAATCTTTTTTTCTGATCCCTGGATTTCTTGTAAGACAAAGAAAATATAAATATAAAACATAAAAATAGGGCCCAGCAGCTTGGTATGGGGAAGAGTTGATTGACTCATTGGAATACTGCCATATTTCATCACATCAAGGATGCATCAACTATAAAAAGAACAATTTTAGTAAGTACCGCTATAAAAAGGGGGGAAGCCCACAAACACTGCCAATCAAAACAACACTACGCTTCTGTATAACAAGGATTTCTATTTTAAATTTATTGAAAGCTTTTCTAGAACTCATTTAGACAAATATTTAGTCATATATCATTTCTTTGTATACACAAAGAGGAAAATATGTAAGAAATAGATTGTGAAAGAATCCCAAAAGTTTCTCCTCATCCAGAATCTGGTTGTCCAGGGTCACTTAAGGAACCAGAGTCATGGATGTCCTTGTCTATCCACAAAGCATTTTCACCTATGTCATCAAGGGCTGTTGGTGTAGCACTTCTTAGAAATGGGTGGCATTACTAACACTGGGTGCTGGCACCCATGCTGTAAGTTTGGGTGCTGGCTTTTTTTCCCTAGTTTTATTGAGATAAAATTGACATACAGCACTATGTAAGTTTAAGGCCTACAGCATAAGGACTTGACTTTCATATTTTGTAAAATGATGACTGCAGTAAGTTTGAGTAATATCCATCATCTCATACAGATACAAAAAGAAGGGAAGGAAGGAAGGAAATGGAAGGGAAAAAGAAAAGAAAGAAAAAGGAAAGAAAAATTGTTTTTTCCTTGTGATTAGACTTTTAGGATCTACTCTATTAACAACTTTCAAATCTACCATACAACAGTGTTAGCTACAGACATACATTGCATCTGCAGTACTGGTTTATCTTGTAACTGGTGGTTTGCACCTTTTGACCACCTGCCTCCAATTCCCCACCCTTCCAGCCCTTGCCTCTGGTAACCACATACCTGATTCCTTTTTCTGTGTGTTTTGTTTTTGCTTTAAGTGAAATAATATAGTATTTTACTTTCTTCTGACTGATTTCCCATAGCAAAATACCTTCAAGCTTCATTTTTGTCATTGCAAATGATAGGATTTCCTTCCTATGTATGGCTGAATATATTCCATTGTGTGTAAGAGTGTGTGTGTGTGTGTGTGTGTGTGTGTGTATGATAAGGGGTACACTTTCATTTTTTTACATGTGAATATCCAATTTCCCAGCACCATTAAGTGAAGAAACTGTTTTTTCTCTGGAGTATTCTTGGCTCCTTTACCATATATTAATTTGACTATATATGCTTGGGCTTCTTTCTGGGCTCTTGATTCTTGCATTGGTGTATTTGTTTACTTTAATGGATAGATACTGGACTTTTCTTGATCTTACCAGAGGGTGTCAGTGGACACCCTTCTTCAGGTAACAACCAAGTCTCTTACTCCTTCTTCAAATGGTCTTTAAGTAGCCTATTGGCTGAAGCATTCCAACCCTACACCAGGAATAGCATACCCAGGCAGTGACAGCTAAGACAAGAGACAGTGACTGCATGAAGCTGCTGATTATAAGATACATCCCAGTTTCAGAGAAGTAAAATATACAGAGAAATGTATGTCTTAGAGCCCTTGGGTCTGCTGCTTGATAGCTGTGTCATCTTGGGCAACAGAGGAAAATTGTTTAGAGTGAGAAAGGAGACACACTCTAATCCTGACCCTCATTAGCTGTGGGACTTTAGACAAATATTCAATTTTCTACAGACTCAATTTCCCCATCTGTTAAATGAGGAGAATGGAAATACATAGTTGAAGTATTGTTATGAGAAATTAATTCAATGTATCTAGTGAATATTTCACAAATACTAGGTATATTATCAATATCTTTGAAGCTGAGCTTCTTCATTTTTATCACAGGGAAAATAATGATGACATTTATCTTACTTTGTCCACAGAGTTATTCAATGAGTATCAAATGAGTCAACATTTTTTAATTGCCACAGTAGGCAAATATATATTTCAAAGAATTAGTATGCATTTATTTGTGTCTCTATCACTTTATCCATTATTACAAAAATTGTCTGTGTGACTTGCAGGCAAGGGACAGAAAGAGATGAACTTCCTTCCATGAGATGAGACTGTCCTTGTCACTCTTCTAACCAAAAAGACCTAAACACTTCTAAGTATCTTAGCAAAACATTATGCTAGAATAGTCTCATCTTTAAAAGTACATCTTAATCTTATCCACTCAAATGTTAGAATACAATGTATTACAAAATATTGGAAAAAAATAGAAGATAGGGATCCTTTCTGTCCCTTTTTACAATGTAACAGTGCTGAGACATATCAGGATAGTTTGATGAAGGGAATGGTTGTAGGGAATGGGCATCATCATTATTATTATATATTATTTGTCCATATTAATGGCAGATCTCTTCACAATATGATATAGACTTTTTAGATTTTTACTTCTGAATCTAAGGGAAGAGATGCAATTTAAATATACTTTAACAATTAAATCAGATTTCTGTTCATTTCAATAGTCAGGAATTTTGGAACATTTGAAAAAGGAATTTTAGGAGGGAGCATATTCCTGATTATGCCAGCTGAATGTTAGGATTGTTGTTAAGAATAAGGCAAAGAAAACAAAGCAGCACATGAATCACTTAGTCACTTGTATAAAAAGGATATGAACTAATTCATTATGTTATATTTAACCAATGCCCTAAAACCTTTTTTTTTAACCCCAAACATCTTAAATAACTTAGAACATCAGTTTAGATTCTTCCTTTACAAGCAACAGAAACCTACTACAGCCAACTTGCAGGAAAAGGAAATTTGGGAAGCTTTTTGGCACTCAAACAAGATGACAGGAAGCTGGAGCACCAGGCTTGGAAATGAAGATTCCTGGTGGCCTGAGCAGTGGGAACACCAGTCGTGTCCCCTGGGCCCACGGGGCAATGAGAGGGCTCCAGCCTTCTCCCACCCTCTGTCCCTCTATGTCACAATCCTGGAGGAAAGTTTCCAATGTTTTGAACAGAAGTCAGAAGACTGCTGGGTGGCAATTTGGGGACCAGTGAATGGAGACACTTCTTTGGAACAACACGACTGAACTAGCATTTTGGGGGAGTAACCAGGTAAATTTCCCAAAGAAAGTGAATGACCTAGATGAAGCCCTGGCCAAATCAGTCAAGGCTCCTCCGTCTCTTCTTACTTTGGGGCCAGCTCCTCCAGTCCGCATAGCCAGATGCATGTGGGTGGCAGATTTCAAGAAGCACCTCATCTGATTACATGACCTTCCTAGGAAAAACCTGTTACTGGCTTCCAGTTGCCTTCTGGGTAAAAATCCAAGCTCCTTATCTGGTCCTTCGTAGTCTCAGGAGTCAGAATGTTTATGGCTCAAATTCTGGCTTGAGCAGTTGCTATCTCACTTGCAGTGTCTATAAAAGGAATGTAATAGCTGTTGTGTGATCAAAAGAATTAAAACCCATATAATGCCATTAGAGCAGTACCTGACACTTAGTACGATCTCTGTATGCATGATTATTAATCTCGTCAGTGCTGTTGTCTTTAGAATTATCTAGTGGAAAAAAAAAACAAACCAAGTACCTACAATGCTGGTAGTCTCAGTAACAAGACTGCAGGCACCTGAAGTCCCACTGGGAACAATGGCATATGTAATATGTAGTGGTACTAGGGAAATAATTTCCAAAAAATATACTGGAATGCTTTTAGGAAGGAAAAGTAAATGTGGGAAGGTATATAGTCAGAGTTCTCTAGAGAAACAGAATGAATAGGAGATTAGATGAGCAATGATAGAGAGATGGTAGATAGAGAAGTAAGATATATAGAGGGAAATGGATATAGATATGTAGAGAGAGATGGCTTTAGTACAAGGAACCAGTTCAGGCAGGCATGGAGGCTGACGAGTCCCAAGATCTGCAGGGTCAGTAAGTCTTCACCCAGAAGGCCTGATGGTTCAGTTTGGGTTGAAGAGCAAGAAAACCCCAGTGTGTCGGTTTGAAGGCATTCAGGTGGGAAAGAATTTTCTTACTTGGGGGGATGGTCAGCCTTTTAGTTCTATGTAGGCTTTCAATGAATTGATGAGGCCACATAAGGGAGTGATGACATGATTTACCCAAACTGCTAATTTAAATGTTAAGCTAATCCCCAAACACCCTCACAGAAACCCTCAGAAGAATGACCAAATATCTGGGCACTCCATCATCCAATCAAGTTGACACATGAAGTTAACCTACACAGACGGCAAAAATATAAATGAATAGTAATAATGTTCTACATAAGGAATTTGAATATAGTTACCTTTACCTAATGTTGCAATGTATTTAAGTAGTTCAGATTCATAGGCAAGACGTCACCATTAAAATGTTTTTGTTTAAGGAAAGTAGTATAGACTGGGTGGAATTGCATATGCTAGTTATATCAACAAGGCTAATAATTGGATATCTTATAGATAGTTTCTTCTCGAATTGCAATGTACACTGATTTAGAGTTTATTTATTAGATAAGGTTGCAGATCTAAATGTGCAATATTTGTAGGGTTCATAAAAAACCCATTCCAAACTAAATTACCAGTGGTGGCATTAACTAAGGTAATAATTACCAGATTAATAACAATTAATAGAAAGTCAAAGCTGAAATGGTGCTGGGAAAATTGAACAGCAATGTGTAGAAGAATGAAACTCGACCATTCTCTTACACCATACACAAAGATAAACTCAAAATGGACAAAAGACCTCAACGTGAGGCGGGAATCCATCAGAATCCTAGAGAACATAGGCAGTAAACTCTTCGACATCGGCCCCAACAACTTCTTTCAAGATATGTCTCCAAAGGCAAAGGAAACAAAAGCAAAAATGAATTTTTGGGACTTCATCAAGATCAAAAGCTTCTGCACAGCAAAGGAAACAGTCAACAAAACAAAGAGGCAACCCACAGAATGGGAGAAGATATTTGCAAATGGCAATACATACAAAGGGCTGATATCCAGGATTTATAAAGAACTCCTCAAACTCAACTCAAAAAACAGATAGTCAGAAAATGGGCAGAAGACATGAACAGACATTTCTCCAGTGAAGACATACAAATGGCTAACAGACACATGAAAAAATGTTCATCATCACTGGCCATCAGGAAGATTCAAATCAAAACCACATTGAGATGCCACCTTACACCAGTTAGAACAGCCAAAATTTCTTAGAAGACAGTAAACAACATGTGTTGGAGAGGATGTGGAGAAAGGGGAACCCTCTTATACTGTTGGTGAGAATGCAAGTTGGTACAGCCACTCTGGAAAAGAGTGTGGAGATTCTTCAAGAAATTAAAAATAGAGCTACCCTATGACCCTGCAATTGCACTACTGGGTATTTACCCCAAAGACACAGATGTAGTGAAAAGAAGGGCCATCTGTACCCAATGTTCATAGCAGCAACGGCCACAGTCGCCAAACTGTGGAAAGAACCAAGATGCCCTTCAACGGACGAATGGATAAGGAAGATGTGGTCCATATATACTATGTAGTAATATGCCTCCATCAGAAAGGACAAATACCCAACTTTTGTATCAACATGGACGGGACTGGAAGAGATTATGCTGAGTGAAATAAGTCAAGCAGATAGAGTCAATTATCATACGGTTTCACTTACTTGTGGAGCTTAAGGAATAACATGGAGGACATGGGGAGCTGGAGAGGAGAAAGGCGTTGGGGGAAATTGGAGGGGGAGACGAACCGTGAGAGACTGTGGACTCTGAGAAACAAACTGAGGGTTTGGGAGGAGAGGGGGGTGGGAGGTTGAGTGAGCCTGGTGGTGGGTATTAAGGAGGGCACGTGTTGCATGGAGCACTGGGTGTGGTGCATAAACAATGAATTCTGGAACACTGAAAAGAAATTAAAAAAAAAAAAAGAATAAAGTCAAAGCTGGCTGGGACACTGATAATAATCTCTCTGTCCTGAACACAGCAGGGTCACATAGAAAATGGTGCACTGTAAGGTGGAGGAACATAACACTTCAAGGCGTTAAATGTCGACCAAACTTCTCAACCCTGGCAATATGACCGTAATCTGCTAGATTTTCAGTAACTGGTGCTTAGTGTACAAAAAATAAAAATCGGTGTAACTTCATGCCATTTCCAAAAAGAACCAAGGAATGAACTTGCATTTTGGCCTCAGTCTGAAGGGCATTCGGAATGAGCTTTTTGCCCACCAATGAGCAAAACACATCTCTCACAGCGCCTGTTACAAAGAGATTTGAGGAAGAGGGTGTGAGTGGCAGAGCCAGACGCACTTTGCATTTCAACAGATCATGAGCAGAATTAGTTCAAAAGTAATGGACAATTAGTTTGAGGACTTTGATCCATTTATACTTTCCCCAGTATGGGGGTGGGGGTGGGGAGGAGAGAAGGAGAAAAAGCAAAACTTGAAAAGGAAATGAGCAAAAAGAAGGCAGGAGAAGGAAGGGGAAGAGAGGGGAGGAGAAGGATCCTGCACTTACATCACCGACATCAGAAAGACCTCATCTAGGAATCTTGATATTATTGCTTCCTCAAGGAAGAATTTTAGCAGGACCCATAAGAATTGCCCTGGCATCCACAATAGGGCAGCTCCCAGATCTCTCCATCATGCACCATCTGGGGGTTGAGAGGTGGGCTTCAGGGTTCCCTGACAACCCCACCATTCATATACACTACTGCCTACCGAGCTCAAAAGCTACCCCCACTTTTTAAGTTTTTATTTGAATCCAAGTTAGTTAACATACAGTATTAAATTAGTGAAGCCGTTCCTGATTTTCTTCACCAAAATAATCACTCCTCCTCAGAGCTTTCAAGCGCATTTTTGCTCTTCTACTATTAGACATAGAATAAGAAGATTTTTAGAAATAAAAAATCCCCAAGGAGTTTTTCCAGCATTTTCCTGTGTTTATATGCAAGTACATAAGGACATGCTGACTAATAGAGTTAATTTTATTTTACTTGTAGTTATATATTTCTAGAAGCCATTTTCAGTTCCTTAGGAAGGAAGGCTGGTATAAATAAAAAATAACTAATCCACACACAGAAGAAAGCTTACAGAGGTATACTACTACTTTGCATAGAGTTACACATTTAATACATTCTGTTACATGAAATTTGATACTGTCCTGGAAAATCCAGAAGATGATTCTTCGGATTATCCATTACCATGTTTTCCACTGCATGAGTTGGGCCCATGTCTATTTCTTCCCCCCAAAGTCTAACTGGGCAGTTTTGAACTTAACAATTGATTTTCCTGCACTCAGAGGATTAGCTCAAGGCTAATTAACAAGTCATGTAGGCTTTAACTCAGGCTATGCATTCCAAACCCTGTGTTCATTCCACTAACCTACAAAATTTTACTCGAGCCCCTTTGAAAGGGATCTCCAACTACAAAATTATGACCCACCCTGTCCTTCCTCCCCCAGGTCACCAGTAAAGGAATAAACTTTGAGTGGGAGCAAGGTCTTGGGGAGCTCAATCTGCCAACTGATCCCAAATTTTGAAGATTCATAGTAAGGTTTCCCTTAGCTGCCATCATTAAGAGATACTGTGTCTATCACACCAGGGAAGCCTCCCTCTCCTGTCTGCCTTGTGAGATGTTGAAGAATGCTTGTCTTACATGACTAATCAAAATGTCTATAAAACACAAATGAATTCCAAAAATCTGGGCTGACTAGATGTAGGGTCTTGAGCCGTTAATTTACTAACTCCTGAATGTATTTCCTTCTTGAGATATCAGTAATTGGAATGGATAGTTTCTAAGTTTCCTTCACCAGAACACCAGAAACGCCAGAAAAGTTCTTTCTAGGATTACTTTCTCGTGTTTTGAGAACTAGGGTGAAATACAAAGATAGAATAATATTGCCTTTTAAGGGACAATGTTATAGGTGCACTGAAGTGTGTTTTGTAGGGTTTTGTGGTGTAATGGTTAGTTCAGGACTATGAAATCCACTGTAAGTTTGGGCATGATTGTCCACAAACAATTTTAATTCACAGCTTATAAACATAGGTAGGCAAGAAAAATGCGCTAATAGAATAAGTTTCTTATCAAATTTATTTGTTTTCTTGGTTTATGCACTTCTAGACCTAAGAATCTACATAATTTGTAAAAAGTTGTGTGCCCTGGCAAACTTATTCTTGCCCCCAGAGGTCTCTTTTTGTCATTCATTCTTCTTTTACTCTTTCCTCAGTTCTGTTATAGCTTATTTCCATCATTATATTCAGATAACATTTAAATGCCTCTTTGAGCCAGACACTAATGTTGTTGAGCAAAGACAGGTTATCCTCCAAGCTGGTTTTTTAATGAGTCCATTATGATTCCAAACTCACATGTCCACTGCCCAGCTTCAGGGTCCCAATGCAATTAAGGGAAGACACCTTTTATCCCACGAGTCTGGATGTCTAAAACATAGAACTTGGTGACTTTAAAAAAATAGTCATAATAGCTGTTTTCTTTTAGATGCAACCTCTGTCACTGTCTTCGGACCATTCTCAGAGCCTGGTCTATCGTCACCATTTCATTTTCCTAGAGCTTTGCCATTCTGCGTATTCCTCAGCCTGACTTGAGTCCATGGCTGGCTGTATGTGTCAGCTGCTTCATTACAGGAGTGCAAAGATGGTAGTCTGTCCTTAGCGTTTTAATTCTGAACAAAACAAATTATAATGGCATGAATCAGACTCACAAACTCAGAAAAGATTGGTCGGCATAGGGGAACATTCTAAACCAGTGGGAATGTGACCTTCATAAAAGAGTTGTAAAAGTCACTGAAAATTTCTTTAAAAGAAGGAAAAAACTTAAAAAGAAAAAAAAAATGTTTCTGAGTCCTAGGGGGTGAAAAAAAGTACATTTTAAGTCTTTAGCAAGCCTGCCATCTAGTGGCCGATTAGTATTTCTCAGGGAGCTGAAGGCGACAGATGTGTTCAAGTTCACTGATGAAGTGTAGTGTGGCCATTGTGAGTGCAGTTCTGACAGAATCAGTGCGACTTTGTTCAAAGGTCAAGAATGGAAATTACAAAAGTCATTCCGAAGTCTGTTATGCCCTCTGTAATCAAACAGCTTAACTGATGACGGACTCAATGATGCAAGTTCTAGGCAGTCATTTCGCAAGGAAAAGAGGGACAAAAAGGAGAATATGCATGGGGTAGTACGTGTTAGTGACTAATAATCTCAGTAATAATAATAATAATAAAGCTCATTAGTCACGTATTAGTGACTACTAATCTCAGTAATAACTAATGATACCATGTGACACGTTTCATAGTAAATGTTTCCAACATCTCAGATTTCCTAGCAACCCTGAAAAAGAGACATTACAATATTCATAGCGGACAGAACGGATATGCTAAGGGACTTGCTGAGTTGCCCAACTTTTTTTTTTTTTAAGATTTTATTTATTTGACAGAGAGAGATCACAAGTAGGCAGAGGAGCAGGCAGAGAGAGAGGGAGAAGCAGGCTCCCCGCTGAACAGAGAGCCTGATGGGGGGGGGGGGGTCGATCCCAGGATCCTGAGATCATGACCTGAGCCGAAGGCAGAGGCTTAACCCACTGAGCCACCCAGGCGCCCCCAAGTTGCTGAACTTCTTATAACAACGAAATCGCTACCTAAATCCTTTACTTCCTAGCCCGGGTATAATAACCCAACACACCCAAACAGGAAGGAAGAGCAATTTTTCCTCTCTGAACTGGTCAAGTATTACAGAGTCATCTACCCATAAACTGAAAATAGTTGAAAGGGGGGGGGCTTCTGCCTTGATATAAAGTTCTTAAGTTATAGGCTATTCAGTGTGAATTCTATTAGATTGTTTTCCCCTTCAGGGCATCATAATTTCCGGCTCTAGACTGCATTTGACTAGAAAGGACAACCACAGAAATCCTGACTCTTTTCACATCCCCATTTTCTGGCCAGAGAGCAAATGCCAACAAGGCATGGAGGTTTACCATAGGCATTATCTCACCGTCCCTCCCTCTTACAGAAGCCTCTGGGCTGCTCCTCGCCATGCTGTGCAGCTGCCAAGAAGGACAACACTCTAGACACTGCTCTGACCCGAGCCAAACCCTCCCGAGGCCCCGTGAGCGCCTCCGCGATTTAAAGAGTTCAGAGGTTATGGGGCCCAGGTGCCGCGCGCTGGGCCTTCGGCTCGTGTGCAGGCTGGTGTGAATCAGGACGAGAGGCAGGGGGGATAACCCAGGGTAGCTCGCAGCCACGGGAGGACGCCTCTGGATCCCTGAAACGTCCTAGAACCTACTTAGAGGGACTGCCCAGACCGCGTATCGGAGTCGGGACCCGCCGAAGAGCTGGAGGGAGCCTTGCGGGGCGGCCGGACCCACAACAGGTGCAGGAGGGTGAGGACGAGGGACGGCGGGCAGTGGCGAGCAGCAGGGGGCTGGGGCGGGCGCCCCGGAAGTCGCGGAGCTGAGGCCCTGTCCCCGCCGACCCCAGTCCCTGGTTGTTCCAGTCTTTTCCACAGAAAGAAGAGCCGGGGCGGGAAACTGGCCAGCCTGGGACGAGGACGGACAGAAACCTTCTCCCCACCTCTGGGAGGCCAGGAAGTGCGGTCAGCTCACCTGTGGGCGAGCCAGCCTGCCGGGGAGGACTCCCGCAGCCAGGACACCGCATCACGCGTCCGCCGCGCGGCGAAGCCGGAAGTGTCCGGCAAGGAGGCTTGGCACTGGGGATTACCCATGAGGCCCTGGCGTGGATGATCGCCGCCAGGCCGGCTCTTGGAGGCAGCAAGAGGCGTTCTCGCGAGAACAGGAAGGCCGCTCAGGCGCGTCTGACTCAGCCGCGCAAGGGGATGCGGGTGCGCTGTGCGCGCCGAGGGGGCTAGGCCGCGCTGTGCGCGCCGAGGGGGCTAGGCCGCGCTGTGCGCGCCGAGGGGGCTAGGCCGCGCTGTGCGCGCCGAGGGGGCTAGGCCGCGCTGTGCGCGCCGAGGGGGCTAGGCCGCGCTGTGCGCGCCGAGGGGGCTAGGCCGCGCTGTGCGCGCCGAGGGGGCTAGGCCGCG
>PISX010033931.1:0-14568 GCA_004024625.1 Mellivora capensis | reverse complement strand
TTTTTTTTTTTTAAGATTTTATTTATTTATTTGACAGACAGAGATCACAAGCAGGCAGAGAGAGAGGAGGAAGCAGGCTCCCTGCCAAGCAGAGAGCCCAATGCAGGGCTCAATCCCAGGACCCCGGGATCATGACCTGAGCCAAAGGCAGAGGCTTTAACCCACTGAGCCACCCAGGCGCCCCACCCCTCGTGCCTTCTGACCCAGTCTCTCCACCCCCGGGCATCGCTCCTACAAGAACCTCTTCCTGCAGAAGTACCAGTCCACAGGGGTAAGGACAGACGCATGCACACACACACACACACACGCACACGCAAGTTCACTGTGGCCTGCTCACACCCAGAAAGTACTAGGGGGGAACTTAAAATAACTAAATGCCCATCCGTACATCGTGGTCCCTACAAGGGATCTCTGCTGAGTGCTGCAGATGTGTAGGTAACAGAGGGGTACATGTAACTAAGTATAGGTAAATATCAATTCTACCTCAATAAAGCTGGTTTTATTACTAAAAGAGAAAAATTTTAGATTAAGACGAAAAACCAAAATAGGCACAAAGCTTTGGGTTTTATGAGCTTATTAAAATCTCAAGAGACTGCCAATAACCTACATGTCCCGTGCCAGGGGCCTGTGGGTCCCTTTACTCCATGGAACGTTACAGGGGCAGGAAAGAAACAAGTCACCAGGTCGCAGGGCAACACAGACTAACATTTATGACACAAGGTGAAAGGCCAAGGCAGACATGACATTGCTCCTGCGCTAAGACTACACTCCCACCCCCAACGGGACTCAGGGGAATGGCAGCAACAGAGCAACACCAAAACAATGGGCACGGTTTCGCAGTAGCCTGGTTCTTGGAATGGGGAATCAGCTCTTAGAAAGCCCTGGGTCTTATAGTTTTCAGGCTGCAAGGCTCCTTGGCATTCATCTGGTCCGGCCTCTCTCTAATGAAGAATCACCTGGAAGGCAGCCTTCTGCTGCTTACACACCACCAATGAGAGGGAGCTCACCACCCCCTGAGGCAAGCTGGACAGCTCTGGAACCATGTGCAGTTTGGCCCGGTGGGAACAGGCTGTCACCGATCCCTCACACTCTCTCCTGGTTGCCCCGAAAGCCAGGAATGTGGGTTCTCGGGACCATTCCTGGGGGACCAGGCAGGTGGAGTGGGGGGCAGCTAGGGTTGGGGCCACAGTTTAAAGTTGTTTCGTTTCAGGGCACCTGGGTGGCTCAGTGGGTTAAGCCTCTGCCTTCAGCTCAGGTCATGAACTCAGGGTCCTGGGATCGAGCCCCGCATCGAGCTCTCTGCTCAGTGGAGAGCCTGCTTCCCTTCCTCTCTCTCTACCTGCCTCTCTGCCTACTTGTGATCTTGCTCTGTCAAATAAATAAATAAAATCTTTAAAAAAAAAAAAGCTTCGTTTCAAATAAACTGACCTGGGGGCACCTGGGTGGCTCAGTTGGTTAAGCACCTGCCTTCAGCTCAGGTCATGATGGAGTCCCGCATCAGGCCCCCTGCTCAGTGGGGTCTGCTTCTCCCTCTTCCTCTGCTCTGTGTGTGCATGTGCGTGCTCTCTCTCGAATAAATAAAATAAATCTTAAAAATAAATAAATAAACTGACCCTCCACTTCTGGGTATTGGTCAAAAGCAAGGATTCAGACAGATACCTGTACCCCCATGTTTATAACAGCATTATTCACAATGGTCAAAAGGTAGTAGAAGGCCCCCCGTGTCCATGAACTGATGATGTATGATCAATAAACACAGTGTGGGATACCCATGCAACGGATTATTACTGAGCCTTAAAAAGGAAGGACATTTTGACGCCTGCTACAACACAGATGAACCGTGGAGACATTGTAGCAAATGAAATAAACCAGACACTGAAGGACAAATGTCCTTTGATTCCACTGACATGAGGACCTAGAGCAGTCAGGTTCACAGAGACAGAAAGTAGACTGGGGGCTTCCAGGTGCTGGGGAGAGGGGCATGAAGAGTTATCATTGAACGGGTAGGGAGTTTCAATTTGGGGAGGAGGAGAAAGTTCTGGAGAGGAATGGTGGAGATATTCGCACAACAATGTGAATATAATTAACGCCACTGAACCACACGCTTAAAAATGGTTAAAATGGTCAGTTTTATGTTATGTGTATGTTGCCACAATCGGGAAAAAGGAGGGATCCGTTTTCAAGGAAGGGTAAGAAGTCAGCCAGGTGAGGAAGGGAAAGATGTTCCTACAAAGGGAACAACAGCATGGCCAAAACTGCAAGAAACACTGTCTTAGGGGCGGCTATCAAGAGAAGAAGGCAGAGGGCTGATGCCAGTGTAGGCCAAGGCCTCTACGGGCCGCGCCAAGGAGTCTGCACTTTTCCTGAAGGCAATGAGCAAGCATCCCGCAGGAGAAGCGGAGCATCAGATCTGCATTACCGGGAGACCACTTCAGCCACAGATGGAAGACAGATGCCGGGGGCGGTGCCCAGTACCTCTAGGAACAGGGAGAGCGAGCTAGCAGAACAGAAGCCAAGGGAAAGGAGGCAAAGCCTAGAGCTTCTCTTGTGTGTTTCAACCCACAATATTTCCCTTTTTGGACACTACTGTTCATTTGGGATGATATCAGTTCGATATCATAAAAATTGATAGCCATTTAAAAAAATTTAGAAGATTTATTTATTTATTTGATAGAGAGACACAGAGAGAGAGAGGGAACACAAGCAGGGGAAGTAGGAGAGGGAGAAGCAGGCTTCCCGCCAAGCAGGGAGCCTTGATCCCAGGACACTGGGATCATGACTAGAGCCTAAGACAGCCACCCAGGCACCCTCGATAACCATAAAAAAAAATATATATATATATATATATATATATATATATACACATATATATTTGATATATATAATGTCATGGTACATCATATATATGTCATGAGATAAATTACAAGCTTCTTGAAAGCTAAAAAAAAGTTAC
Source organism: Mellivora capensis (assembly GCA_004024625.1). Lineage (NCBI taxonomy): Eukaryota > Metazoa > Chordata > Mammalia > Carnivora > Mustelidae > Mellivora > Mellivora capensis. The sequence goes on along the minus strand of PISX010033931.1, from coordinate 11,615 downwards.
AATGCAAATTTCTAAAAAGGTTTTATTTTATTTTTTTTATTTGCTAGAGAGAGAGAGAACACAAGCAGAGGGAGCGACAGGCAGAGGGAGGAGCAGGCTCCCCGCCGAGCAAGAAGCCCGATGTGGGGCTCGATCCCAAGACCCTGGAATCATGACCTGAGCCGAAGGCAGATGCTTAACTGATGGAGACACCCAGGCGCCCCTAAAGATTTTATTTTTAAGTAATCTCTACACCCAGCATGGGGCTCGAACTCATAGCCCTGAGATCAAGAGTCGCATGCTCTGCTGACTGAGCCAGCCGGGTGCCCCTAAAGTGGTAAATTTTTTTTTTTTAATTTATTTATTTGTCAGAGAGAGAAGGAGAGAGAGAGAGTGAGCACAGGCAGACAGAGTGGCAGGCAGAGGGAGAAGCAGGCTCCCCGCCGAGCAAGGAGCCCGATGTGGGACTCGATCCCAGGACGCTGGGATCATGACCTGAGCCGAAGGCAGCCGCCCAACCAACTGAGCCACCCAGGCGTCCCTAAAGTGGTAAATTTTTATGTGACGTACATTTTGCCACAATTGGGACAAAAAACCGGTCCCAGCGAGGATGGGGTGCACCTTGCAGACTCCGTGAATAGCTCCAATACTGGCCGAGCCAACTGGGGAACAGAGGAAACCCAGCAGAGAAGAGGTCAGCCCCCGACTACTCAGGGCACACGCACCACCGTGGGCAGCACTAATAATCACCTAGTCTTGGCACAGCCACCAGCTTGCAGGAGAGCCTTAGACAGGTCTCTTCTCTCTGCGGTGGGACTCAATTTCCTCAGCCATAAGATGGGCTGCTGGGCGGGGCAGTGAAGTGGCTCAGAGCCCAGGCTCTACGGTCAGTCCCAGTGTCCCTGGTCCCCCACTTCCTCGAATGTGATCTGGAGCACTTTCCCACTCCGGCGTGCTTAGAGGGCCACTGCAGGCCAGCTTCGTGCTAAGTATGTCAGCGTGCCCCTCTCCATCCCGCTTAATCCTCACAACGTGCGGAGAGACAGGCACCATTGCTCTCTCTCTTCCACACCAAGGTCTGAATCCCATCCTCTGCCCTTCCACGCTCCCTCGCATGCAGAGCATAGACAATTAGATCCGATGGCATGCAGATATTAGACAAGGCCCTCCCTAGACATTTGCTCACCGTCCAGGCCACCAAGTGCTGGCTGGCCTGGTGACTCCCATTGCATCGTGGGCCCATCTTATCTCCTCTGAGCCAGGGCTCACCCTTGGCCCAATACAAATGCTGACCGAAAGGCATGATGGGGCAGATGCAAATGGGTCATGCCTGGAAGTCTTCTCCCTGGATCCACAGACTCCAGAATATTCCCCCAAAGATGCCCAGGAGCCCCCTACTAGAACTTTCCTCCTATGGCACACATCTCTGTTGAAACAAGTTGGGGTTTTTTTTTGTTTCTTTGTTTTTTGTTTGTTTGTCTTTGTTTGTTTCTTTTGTTTGTCTTTGTTTTTGTTTGTCTTTGTTTGTCTTTGTTTGTTGTTTGTTTTTTTAAGTAGGCTCCACACTGGGCATGGAGCCCAGCACGGGGCTTGAACTCACAACCCTGAAATCAAGACCAGAGCTGAGATGAAGAGTCAGTCGCTTAATTGACTGAGCCACCCAGGCGCCCCTGGAATAGGTTGTTATCAGTGTCCAGAAACACCCAGCTGTACCACTTAATACTGTGTGGTTGTGGGGAAATCACCTTCCCTCTCTGATGCAGTTTTGTCATCTGTGAAATGGGAATCACGAGAACTGCCTCACCGGGGCCGTGGCTGAAGTGAACGAGAAGACACACACAGAGAGCTCACCACACGCCGGCTTGTGCCACCACTGCACAGCACTGGGCCCTGAGTGAGGACGCCCTGGTCGTGGCTGCTGTTGGTACATCATTAACGGAGATAAGGTGACTGTGTTAGAGGGCAGGCGAGAGAACCAACCAGACAGCACGGCGAGGACTCAGCACAGTGCCTGGCATGTGGTAGGAAATCAGTAAATGTCCGAGGTGCGAAGCCCCAGGTTGGCCACTGAAAGGAGGGGCAGGTTCCCTGCAGACATTAGATACTCACTAAGTGGACCTCCCAGTTCTACCCTGGACCAGCGCTATCCCTCAGGCACCCGGGATGTGAAGGGAGGGAAGGTGTGGGCGGAAGCCTGGACCACGAATCAGATTTTAATCTTGACTGTCCAGCTTCCCATCCGTTGTCTGTGCAACCTACAGGAAGTCGACTAACCTCTCTGAGCCACAGTCTGTTGAGGGTTTGAGCCAGCCCGTCAGGTGCCTTCTGGTCTCAGCACTGTAAGATTCCATGACTCAGTGGCCAGCTTAGGGTGCAAAGGGAATTCTCCACCCACTCTCCAGGAGGTTACTATAGCGCCACTCACCGTGGCCAGGAAGTAGGTGGGGCACTTTTCAATCTTCCTCAAACAGAACCATGGAGGACACACACACACACACACTCCCCTCAGATGGGGAGACAGAGGCACAGGGAATTGGCAAGTGGCCTCTCAGCCTCTCAGCATGGACCACTCCCAGGCCAGCCCGGCCAAATGGAAAACTGGTCAACCTCAAGGAAACGCTCTCTCCCCTACCAGGAAGCAAACCCTTCCTGGCCAGACCCAGCCCAAACCTAGAATTCGCTGGGCAGAAAGGAATCTCAGAGACCTGTTCTTCATTCCTGTGGGCACAGGCCCACACGTGCACACACACGCTTCACAGGTGGGTAAGTGGAGGCCCAGAAAGGACAAGAGACAGTCCGGGGGCCCACTCTAGAGCCTCTCAGTGCATATATCATTCTCAGAAAATGGTTGCAAAGTAATCTCCAGATCCCTAAGCTCACCAGCCCTACAGCCCACACACACACACACACACACACACACACACACACACACACACGAATCAGGGACAAAGGAAAGCAAGTCCTGAGATTTGCAGCCACCAGACCCCCCCCCTCTTCTCTCTGCTTCTCTTTGTGTAGGGCAGAGGGGGAGGGAGCTGCCTGAATGAACCTCAGATTTAATGAGGGGAAGAGGGAAAGGAGAGGGGGCTGGGAAAAGGGAAAGGAAAAGGGGCCTCCCAGCTCCTCCCCTTTGCTGGCTGCAGCCCCAAAGCAGTACGCCCTCCCCCCCAACCACCACCCGCACACTCTAGCCTCCCTCAATTCCTGGGTCTTCCAACCCAGAGCTGGGCCTGCTGGCAGTTGGCAACCCAAACCCATCTCACTCAAGCGTGGCTTAGGAAGGCGAATGGGGGGCTTCCTCTCCACCCCCATTTCAGGCTCCCGGGCCTAGAGGGGAAGGGTCTGGGGCTCAATGGGGAAGTCCCCAGGACTTAGTGTGAGCTAGTCTGAAAAAGGCAGAGACCAGGATGCAGAAAGACAGGCTGGACGATAGGACAGACGGACACCCGTGAGACGGGCAATGACTGATGGAGAAGCCAGGAACGGACAAAGAGAGTCGGATAAACAAACGGACAGAAACAGATGTCCGACAAATATAAATGCGCAAATTGAGGCAGGCGGGCAGGGAGACAGACTGACGGACGGATTGCCAGAGGGACAGAAAAAGACACACTGCAGAGTGGGGCAGGGACTAGGCGGGCCACACAAAGAAGTAAGAACGTCTGAGAGAGACCACAGGCGGACGGCGAGGACGTCCCCAAGTTGGGCAAGGTGGGGCCCCAGCGCGCAACCCCACCCCGGGCTCTGGGCCTCAGTCTCCCCAGTCCCCGAGAGGGGAGCCCTCCAAGGCCCGCCCCTCTCCCCGCCCCTCCCCCCGGGCGCGCCCCAACCCCTCCCCCGCGGTAACCCGAGCACCGGACACCAGCTGTCCCCGGCGCCCGCTGGTCCGGGATGGGGGTGGGAGGACCGAGGGACTGGGGGACCCGAGGGGCGCGGTGGCGGGGTGCGGGCCCAGAAACACAAGTTTGGAGGAAGGAAAAAGAAGCAACTATGTGGAGGAAGAAGACGGGACAAAAGTGCGGGGCCGAAGAAGGAACGGGCGGCGCGCGGGTGGGTCAGGACTCACGCAGCTGAGCACGGAGCAGGCCCCCAGGCAGGCTCCCATGACGGCGGCGCGCGGAACGGGGCGCGGGGTGCGGGGCGCGGGGCGCGGGGCGGCGGGATCGCTGGGGCTCCGGGCGCCGGGTCCTGGCCCTGGCCCTGGCCCTGGCCCCGCCCCCGCCCCGCCCCTGGCCCCGCCCCCGCCGGCCCCCGCCCCGCCCCGCCCCACCTGCCGAAGCCTCCCGCCGCTTTCCGGCGGCGCTCGGAGCCTCCGGGGACTCACCTGGGGCAGGTGCGTCCCCCCACCTCCCCAAAGACCAGTAGGGAAAGTGACAGGGCCTGGGACCCCCGCGGCCATGTGAGGCGTGCAGCGGTACCCGATTCTGCCCCGGGTTCAAGTCCTGTTACAAAGCGAGGGTTTGGAAATACCGAGACCTGGGTTCGAACCCCAATGAGGCCACAGTGCGACCCTACAACACTGTCCCCTCACAAGGGGCAGAAGCCAAGTGATGGTCACCCCAAACTCCTTGGCGTAGAGCCTCCACCCAATACATAGGTGCTGTATGGTGCATGATCTGATAAAGAAACTTGGGCAATTCACTTCACCTTTCTGAGCCTCAGTTTCCCCATCTGTAAAATGAAGATACCCACCTCGTGGGGCTATTCCAACACACAGTAAATGCCTGACAAATGTGAGCTCCTCGTCATTCCTGTTTCTACTAAGACCCTGGCCTCACACTCCTTCAGCCATCCTTCCCTCCACCTACCCCTTCTTCAAGCTCTACTGACTCCTGTCTTGGTCCACACGTTCCCCTGAGCCATTCCTGCTGGCTGGCTTATTGCTCCCCAGAGATGCCCAAACGCTGGCCCCCAGCTAAGCTAAGGAGGTCAGAAGGGTGGGTGGGTCACATTCCCAGCCAACTGCCCCATACAGGTAGGTGAGGGAGATCCAGAATCGGGGCTCTGTAATTATTCTCAGTTTACCCTCCAGCCCTCTCCTCACTCAACCCTGGACAGATAATGTTAGGGCAGGAAGTCTAAGTGCCTCACAGCTGGCCCTGGAGCCAGAGATCCTGCCTGACTTCCCCTTGGGTGATTCATGGAGCCAGGCTATTAACTGTGCCCAGGACTATTCCAAAAACACACCCTACAGCTTCCCTCCCCCCTACTTTTGTCCACATGATGCCCTCCCCTTGGAAAGTCCTTTTTTGCCTCCTTACCCCCACCCCCGCTTTCTGCCCCCGGAAGCCTCGCTCACACCCCATATCCTAGTGAAGAGAACCACTACTACCCCCAAACCACTACATGGCCCCATTAGGAATGAATATCCTCCAACTTACCTGAGTCTCTACCACATGGACCTATGTTACAGTCTCACAAATAACTCAAGTTACCAGAAAGCTGGAGCAGGTACCAAAGTCCTTCACCTATATGGTCCCATCCAAACCCCACAATCACCCGAAGAAGTAGATTCATTCCCCACTCCACCCAGTTTACAGATCGGGAGACTGAGGTGCAGAGTAAAGTGATGTGCCTCCCGTAAGCCCAGCCCTGAATCAACATTGGCTGTGATTATTGTGGTTGCTGTTATTGTTGCTCAAGGCCACACAGGTCAGAAGAGCAGAGCTGAAAGACCACCTGGCCTGGCCTTGACCTTGGAACCCAAGGCCTGTCCCTGACGTCCCACGGCCTCTCTTGGAAAACAGAGTGGAAGATATCCTTCTGTGCAAGAATAGGTGCGGTCCTTCCCTAGTCCGAAACTAGGAGCCACGCAGGGACTGTCCGCGTCTGGCCACCCCTCCCCTGACCTGGGCCCAGCACCAGGCCCGGCACACAGGAAGTGGTCTTGCGGAATGAACGCGTATCTGAACCTCCACCCCAAGCCCAGTTTCCTCAACTGGTTGTGACTGATGGTCTGATCCCAAAACAGCCCGTCCACAGTCCTCCTCTCTCCAAAAATCCTCTGCATCTGCAATGGCACCACGCAGTCTAAAGGGACCCTTCCCACAGCCACGCACCCTACCCAGTTCAGCATCTTTTGATACTTGTGCCCCAAGGGCCAGACTCTTCCTTCCTCAGCTCCTTCCTCTCCCACGGCCTGATCCAGGAGAAAGCACCCAAAACCAAGACAAGCCATAGCTGAGACTCTTCTGTCAGAGCCTCTGTCACCCTCGGCCATCCTGGGGGGTCACTTCACCTCCCTCCCCTCCCCTGAAATGGGGATGCTTATCCTGCTTAACCTCCCAGAGCTGTTGGGAACATGGAGAAAGCATTGGAAGAATAGGCAGTTGTCTGAAAGGACGGGTTTAACAGGATCTCAAGTACCCAACCCTACCTGGCTTTTCTTTTTCTTTTTTTTTTTTTTAAGATTTTATTTGTGTATTTGACAGAGAGAGAGATCACCAGTAGGCAGAGAGACAGGGGGAAGCAGACTCCCTGCTGAGCAGAGAGCCCGATGTGGGGCTCAATCCCAGGACCCTGAGAGCATGACCCGAGCCGAAGGCAGAGGCTTAACCCACTGAGCCACCCAGGTGCCCCCCTACCTGGTTTTAGATTACAGTTTTCCAGAGCAGGGTGTCGCACTGCCCTTGTCCTGGCCCCACCCCGCCCAAGATCCCCAAGACCTAAGCAAGTGGCCCTCGAGGCCTCTCGAGGCCCCCATGGCACCCTACACGGAGGGGCCAACCGAACTGCAGATAACTCACCGGGTTGCCTCGTCCCGGTGACGACTCCTCCTCCTTCAGCCTCACGCTTCTCATCTGTAAAATGGAGACCATTGTGTTTGCTCGAGCTACCTCAGGGGATTATTGAGGGATGAAATGAGGAGGTAGATAAAGAGGCTTCATTTCTTCTATCTTGCCCATCCTGCCCACTTGTCTCCCAGTCTTGAACCTCCTTCAAGGACCAGAGTCACTCTCTCTCATACCTCCAGAGGACCTTGGCAAGTCACCCAGCCTCTTTGAGCCCCACTGGAGGTTGAGATTCAGGATCACCGCCATTCTTTCAACTACATCACACCATGTAAACTATACCCATTGAGAGAAACCTGCGAGAGTCATCTAGTCCATCCCTCTGTGCCCATCAACGAGCCCAGACAGCTCTCCAGATCCCAAAGGAAAGCCTCTGGCTTCTTGGCTACTTCTTGGCCACTTACCCCAAGGGTCACCAATCTGATCTCATGGGAGTCAGTTTTCAAATCTCAGTGTAGCAATAATCCCCTGCTCAAGCCCTCCAGTGCCCCCCCACAGTGTTCCCCAGTCCGTTCTTGCCCCATCTCCACTCACCATCCTCCCGTCCATGAGGACTCAGATGCACTGTGGCTTGGAGCCTCCTACCCACAGGGCCTCCGTCTCCACACTGGCCTCCACTTCCTGCTTCTGACCCATTTACAGCATGGAACCGAGGCTATCTCTTATGAATATGCATGTAGGATAATGAGGGCTTGGGATTAGGGGAGGACGCGGGGAGAGACATTCACTAGGAGCCATCCACCTGCTCTCCCCATACACAGTTCCCCACTAAGGCTGCCCTCCCTCCCAAAGGGTACACGGGAGTTTGGGACAAAGACTAAAGTGACAAAAATAATAGAACCCCCGGCAACAATCTTTAAGTGCCTACGACATGCTAGGCACCCTGCTAAGAGCATCTCCTGTACAATGCTTTTTTTTTTTTTAAGATTTTATTTATCTATTTGACAGACAGAGATCACAAGTAAGGCAGAGAGACAGGCAGAGAGAAAGAGGAGGAAACAGGCTCCCTGCTGAGCAGAGAGCCCAATGCAGGGCTCCTCCATCCCAGCACACTGGATCATGACCTGAGCCCAAGGCAGAGGCTTTAACCCACTGAGCCACCCAGGCACCCCATCCTGTACGATGCTTTTAAGGTGGAAACTATTCTCCCCATTTAACAGATAGGAAAACTGATGCTCCAAGAAGTTGAGTAATACGCCCATAAACCAGATGCAATGAACACAGTGGTTACCTGTAGAGCAAGAGTGGAACCTAGGTTTTGTCGGACAGCAGAGCTGGTACTCCTAAACCCCACCACATGGATGCATGAGACCAAGCCAGGAGCCCTGAACACATGGTCGAGGGGCCACATCTGGATCTCACACCCAGCACATGAGCTCATAGTGATCTCAGGTGACCAAGGCCGGGGCAAAGGCCCCAGGGACCAGAACTGACTCCATCTGGAGAGCAGGGAAACTGGCAGATAGGTGTGTGTCCACAGTGCATGTTCACACGTGTGCAGACGCATGCGTGATTCGTGTGTGAGCATCGGGTATTGTGTGTGCAAGGATGAGGGCGTGACGGGGTGTCCTCGAGGCTGCTCGGTGTTTGCACGGCTGTGCTGCGTTTGGTCCTTCTTTTCCCACGCCTGGCGGGAGCCTGCTGAGTGCCAAGTGCCGGGAATGTGCCGTGAACAAGACCAACACAGTCCCCACCCCTCTAGATGGACAGGCTGGGGGCGCTGCGCACCCACAGGCAGTAACACTTGGAGGGAATATTTGTGCAAGGTGCTCCCCGTGGGATGTGGCTAGGAGGTGAGAGAGAAGATGGAGAAAAGAGGTAAAGGTGGGCCATGGCAGGGTGGGAGCTGCTGGGGAGCCCCAACCCTTGGCAGAAATGAGGGGCGAGGAGCCGGCCGGAACCTGGCGTGGACTCCAAGAAGGGTACAGTTTCCAGCATTCTAGAAGGTCTCTGGATGCTTCCCTTACAGACATCGAGGGTCTGCTGTGAATGCCCATGTAGGTAGTGTGTGTGTGTGTCTTTACAGGTGTGTGCATGCGTGATTATGTGCGCTGCTTGCACACACGGATCCATATGTGTGGAGTAGACAAGTGTGAATGGGGGCATGGATCAACCACACATGGTGTGTGCACGGGGGTTACATGTAAGTGTGTGACGCATGCGGATGCATGTACAGCAGGGCCTGTTACTGTTGGGGACAAGGAGGAGAGAAGAATGTCCATTTGGCCCAGGCCTCACGTTCACGAGCCTCCGAAGTGCATCAGAAGACAGACGGATGGATGGAGGGCTAGAGAGATCCGTAGATGGAAGGATGGATTCAGATGCACGGATGGCCAAATGGACAGAAGGAGGGGACAGAGCCACGAAAATATCATAAGGCAAATATTGCAAAGCGTTCATTGGAGATTCTAGGTGGTGAGGATATGTGTATTTACCGTGCGACTCTTTCAAACTTTCTGAACACTTGACATTTTCCATAATAAAATGTTACAAAACAGTGCGCATGGCCAGGGGGCTGGATGTCCCCTCCCGGAGAGCCATGCACACGATGGAAAGAACAGGCTGCCCATCGTACAATTTTTTTTTAAAGATTTTATTTATTTATTTGACAGAGATCACAAGTAGGCAGAGAGGCAGGCAGAGAGAGGGGAAGGGAGGCAGCCCCCTGCTGAGCAGAGAGCCCGCATGACCTGAGCAGAAGGCAGAGGCTTTAACCCACTGAGCCACGCAGGCGCCCTGCTCATCGCACAATTTTAAACTCCTATCCCACGGCTAGACGGCGCACCGTGGTGAACTCCTGGCTTTCCTAATTCCTCCAATGATCTGAATCTCCCAAGTGCACTGGGTTTGTGAGTGTGTGTGTGTTAAAGAGGTTAATTTTTTTCAACAGGTTAATTTGTTCAATTTTTAAAACACATAAAACACCACCAGCCCCCTTAAGCATTTCTTCCTTTTTAACTCACAGGGATCCTCAAAAAACCAGAACTTCTCTGGCCTCTTTTGGACTCCAGGAGTCCCTGCTGCCCGCGGGGTGTGTGGGTTTGAGCGTACGTGCATATGAAGGGATGACACCTCACGTGGGTGACTGACCCCGAGGCCCATGGGAGCACCCCTACCTAGGAGGCTCAGCCTCCTCCACCCCCCGAGGAGGCCGGCACCATTCCCCGGGGTGAGGGGATGTCTCAGGGCTGAGGAAGGGCCGCCGGCAAGCCCAGGGCAGCCTTGGGCACCGAGAGCTCTGTCATCTGAAGCTTGGACACGCTCAGGCCAAGCGGCGTCGTCTGACCAGCGGTGGCAGTGTGGGTGGCAGAAACCGGGCCATTTCCAAGAGGAGCTGGGGCACTCGTTGTGTCCTGGGGCTCTGCGGTTCCTCCCCTCCTCCCCACACAGTTCTTTCCTATCTGGCCATTCTTCCTCCCCTGCCCAGGGTCTGGAGGCCCAACTGTCAGCACCCCCAACACACACACACACACAGAGCACAAATAGAGAAACTGAGGCCTGAAGAGAATAGAGCCACCCAGGCCACACAGCAAATCAGCAGCAGAGTCAGAATGGAAAGCCAGCCTGGACTCTATTCTCTGCACCTGGCGCCTGCCACCTCTCTGTGTCCCTCCTTCGGTCAATGGTAGGAGGGGCCTCCGGGCCCATCAGCCCCAGCAGGTAAGGCCCCAGAGTGTCCTCCTGCCTATGCAGGTCACATATGGGATCCAGGAGGCCATGTGGGCACTAGAAAGAGCGTGCAGCTGGGAGGCAAAACCTCGGTTCTAATCCCAGCTCTGTCAGAGTGACCCTAGACAGCTCCCTGGCCCCTTCCCAGGCTCGGCTTCTCCACCTGTAACCTGTGAGCTATAGCAAGGGCTTTCACATTGTGCTTTGAAGCCGAACCCCAGCAGCTACCAGAGCCGCTGCCCTAGTCCTGTAGGGAGGGCGAGAAGTTCTCCCCCCACGAGGCCCTTCATCTGTCCTCCCCCAAGAAGCTTGCCAAAGACAGTCCCACCCAATGGAGGAACCAGTGGGTAAGAGATCAGGCTTCAGCACAGAACCATGGTCCAATTCTGGCTGTGCCGCTTACCAGCTCTGTGGTCTCAGGCAAGGCTCTCCAGGCCTCAGTTTGCCTCTCTGTAAAATGAGGGTAAGGATACCACCCTCCTAAGGCTGTGTAAGATTAAACGATTCACTTCCAGTGCGTGCCCACGAAGGAGAGAGTCAGACTTGGAGCAAGAGTGGCTGTTGTGACTAAGTTAGTCCAGATGAAAATCACACACGAGCCTCCCGTCTTCACCATGAGTTGTATCTGTCATTCTGGACCCCAAAGCCAATGCAGTTGGCAGCTGTGACCCTAAATGCCTCAGCCCATCTGTCTCCGAAGCTGTTACAGAACAGCTGGGCATGCAGAGGCTGCTTGGAGGCCAGGCCCAGGCCGGGGCCCTGGGGAGGGGAAGCGCAGGGCTCCCTGTAATCAGGCCAGGCTGTGAGCAAGGGCCCGTTTCATCTGAACACCCAAGCCCCCAGCAGGCCATCATTAGCTTCCCCACCCCTGCCCTGCCCCAGGCCCCACCCAGGCTGCAGAAGCCCCAGAGAGAAGGTAGCATGTATCTAACCAAAGCCTTTCATTCCCAGGGGCCTCCCCAGGGTCACTGCGTTCAGGAGGGAGGGAAAGTCTGCCTGGAGGCAGGACACCCCCACCATCAGCACCAGGCAGCAACTTTCCTACAGGAGGACAGAGGCTCAGCATTGAGAACCCTACCATGTCGGAGCTGCAGAAAGCTTGAAACCCACCTAATGTATATGCATACAATGGAATACGATTCAGTTTTTGAAAGGAAGGAAATTCGGCCCCATGCC
>PISX010033930.1:0-14553 GCA_004024625.1 Mellivora capensis | reverse complement strand
TTTTTTTTTTAATTTTTTAAAAAAGATTTTATTTATTTATTTGAGAGAGAGACAGAGTGAGAGAGCATGAGAGGGGAGGTCAGAGGGAGAATCAGGCTCCCCATGGAGCTGGGAGCCTGATGTGGGACTCCATCCCAGGACTCCGGGATCATGACCTGAGCCGAAGGCAGTTGCTTAACCAACTGAGCCACCCAGGCGCCCTGAGCTTTTTTTTTTTTTAAAGATTTTATTTATTTATTTGAGAGAGAGACTGAAACAAAGAGAGAGAGAGAGAGAACAGGAGCAGGGTAGAGGGAGAGGGAGAAGCAGACTCCCCGCTAAGCAGGAAGCCTGATGTGGTGTTCAGTCCCAGGACTTCAGGATCATCACCCGAGATGAAGGTAGATGCTTAACTGACTGAACCACCCAGGAGCCCCCATACATTTCAGCTTATTATAAAAATGTCAAACATAAAGTCAATCTCCTTTCTCTATGGTGGCTGAGAGCTAACCTGAATAGCACATGCTCTAAGCAGGAGCAGAAGATAGCTGGAAGCCCTCTTGGCTCTCTGGGCATAGTGGTCAGCTTCTCCCTTCTACACTTTCAGGCTACTTATCCAGTCGGGAGGAGATTGCTTCTTACTACCACCGGCCGGAGGCACCCCTGGAAGCTAAGGTAAGTCTTAGACAGTGTATCAGCTCTGAAGCAGTATTGGGCAATCTGTATCTTCTTCCTTGTTTCTGTCCCACAAGGAATGAGGGTTTCAGGGGGGAAAAAAGGTGTGGAGAATTTCCCTTTGGCAATTTGAGGACTTCTCATTTGGTGAAGTTGCTAATCCATGTCTCTCTCCCTCTCTCTCTCTCTCTATATATATATATATATATTTTTATTTATTTATTTAAATATTTTCTTTATTTGTTTGTCAGAGAAAGAGAGAGAGATTGAGCAAGCAAGCACAAACAGGGGGAGTGGCAGGCAGAGGGAGAGGGAGAAGCAGACTCCCTGTTGAGCAGGGAGCCTGATGCAGGGCTTGATCCCAGGACCCTGAGATCATGACCTGAGTCGAAGGCAGATGCTTAATCGACTGAGCCACACAGGCATCCCCTAATCCATGATTATATTTAATGTCATTACAATATGATGATGATGTTGCATACAACTTATGTGGTCTCCTGTCTTAAGGAGCCTCAAAGGACTCCGAGGCCCCCCCTATATTTGATTCTTCACAAAAGATCATTAAAAAACAATAATTCATGAGCACCAAATAAGTAACATTTTAAAAAATTTTACCAATAGGATCTTTTCTTAAATTTGTAGCTTCCCTCATTCACCTGAAGTCCACTCATTTGGGAAGATCAATGTACTATGGCATATCAAATTGATGGCAGTGCCAAGTTTAAATGTCCCTCTCCCTCTATTGTCTACTCTGTGTGGTTGATATTCTTAACATAAGAAGTGCCCTCAGTCTATATTTCAGACAAGAGTCAGGATTTAAATTTCTGGTCAAAATAACTAGCCAGGTGAAAACGTCCAAGGTCAAAATGATCTCTCATGGTAATCTGCTGAGTCACAGCTGCTATGTCCTTTTTAAAGTCATTTACTTCTTAAAAAAAAAAAAAAAGATTTATTTAGTTTAGAGAGAGAGAAAGAGCAGGGAGGGGCAGAGGAAGAGGGAAAGAGAGAATCCCAAGCAGACTCTCTGCTGAGGGTGGAGCCTGACTTGGGGCTGGATCCCATGACCCTGAGATCATGACCTGAGCTGAAATCAAGAGTCAGATGCTTAACCCACAGAGCCACCCAGGCACCCCAAGGAATTTACGTCTTTTAAGTGGTCAATATTTCAACATTTAGATATGGATATACATAAACATTAATTTCTTTTAATTTTGGCTTAGTCCAGTCCTTTACTACTTCACTTAGAACCTGTAAAAGTAAGTTTATTATTGCTTGCCACTCACCCATTGGATAATCTATTTTCTTCTGTTGCTGTTGGAGCTCCTAACAAAGTGAGCCTTTTATTTGTTTCCAGGATGTCATTCTGACTAGCGGCTGCAGTCAGGCTATTGAACTTTGTCTAGCTGTGTTGGCCAACCCAGGACACAACATCCTAGTTCCGAGACCTGGTTTCTCCCTCTACAGGACTTTGGCTGAATCGATGGGAATTGAGGTCAAACTCTACAATTTATTGGTAAACAACTTTTTAATTTTAGACCCAAGCGCTCAATTATTATGTCGTAATGATATATGACAATTATCTTAGCCCAGAAAGATCTGGAAGTGGGTGATGGAGGCCACAAACACATTGTATTTAGAAGACAGTGTTAGGTGAATGTTACCCCTAAATTTTTCAGGATCATCTTGGTCTCACCCTTTCTTCCTCCCTAGCCAGAGAAGTCTTGGGAAATCGACTTGAAACAACTGGAATCTCTGATTGATGAAAAGACAGCTTGTCTCATCGTTAACAATCCATCAAACCCCTGTGGGTCAGTGTTCAGTAGAAGTCATCTCCAGAAAATTCTGGCTGGTAAGTCCATCAGACTTCATTTGACAGGAGCAGATATGGGAATGGAATCCTTTATCTGTTTCCTGGGATGAGAAAAGAGTCCATCCTAAGCTGAGGATGGAAATGGGAGAGCTCCACGGGGTCTCCCAGTGAATAACATGCCACTGGAAAGGTAGGACTTGTCTACAAGGGGAAAAAGGCAACACTTGCCCCTGCACTATTCCCATATGTGGAAGAGAGGGTTTGAAATATCCAGTTGATTAAGTGGAAAATTTAGGCTCTGTACCCTAGAAGAGTATAAGAAGAGTATATAGTTCTTAAAGAGGAAAACAAAACACACAAACATGGAATGCAAAATAAAACAAGTCCAGGTGAATTTTAATTGCTAAGGCAATTCACAGTAAATGATTTCAGCCTGTTTCTCTTCTTTTCAGTGGCTGCAAGGCAGTGCGTACCCATCTTAGCTGATGAGATCTATGGAGACATGGTAAGTCTTGGGCAGGATATATCACTACAGTAATCTCAATTCCAAATTATTTCATGGGACCTTTAACATCTAGAATAACCAGAAGTAATTCTATAATTCCTAATCATTTCAGTACAGCAAATCAGCATCCCTGCACTCTTAAAAGTATAAATAGATCAGGGTGTCTGGGTCGCTCCATCGGTTAAGCGTCTGACTTTTGATTTTAGCTCAAGTCGTGATCTCAGTTTTGTGAGATGGAGTCCTGTGTCAGGCTCCACATTGGGTGTGGAGCCTGCTTGAGATGGTCTCTTTCCCTCTCCCTCTCCCTCTCCTCCCCCCACCTTAAAAAAGCATACATATAGATCTATGACACCTTAGCCAATTTTCCAAAGTCCAAAAATCTGAAAATCTGAAGATTTTTGAAATTCATTTGGTGGAAAAACCTGACTTGACCTGATACAAAGATATTTGAAGATTTTTTTTTTAATTTTATTTATTTGTCAGAGAGAGAGAGAGAGAGCGCGAGCACAGGCAGACAGAGTGGCAGGCAGAGGCAGAGGGAGAAGCAGGCTCCCTGCCGAGCAAGGAGCCCGATGTGGGACTCGATCCCAGGACACCGGGATCATGACCTGAGCCGAAGGCAGGCGCTTAACCAACTGAGCCACCCAGGCGTCCCATATTTGAAGATTTTTGATGCATCTCACTTACAGATCTATATATTTGTCAAAAATGTAGGGAAAGGGACAGAAATGTTAATCTGCTTGATTAGGAGTGCTGTTCCCGACTGCCTTCGGGGTGTTATGTAATATATGATACATGTGCTACATAACGTCTCCAAAATCCAAAAAATTCTGCATTCTGCAACAAATATGGACCCAGGAATTTCAGACAAACAGTTGTGGGCCCCTATTTTACTTTTAGATTTCTAATTCCAACAGGTATTCATTCCCTAGAGCAAGCTTCACTGAGTTATACATATACATATTCCTGGGCCAGGGTCAGTGTCCTCATTGTAGGCTTCCTTTAATCCAGACCAGACACCAGGTTAAATATCTTGGAACAGTCTCCTTTGAAGTCTCTCGGACTCCCATTCATGCTTTGGGGTAGGATGAGCCTAGAAATCTAAGGCCCAGTCCCTAGTTATACAAGGTAAAGGGTGGGAGGCATGGGGTCTGGAGGAAAGTAAGCCAGGAGACAACTCTAGCAAGCATCTCCTCTCCTCAGGTGTTTTCGGATTCCACATTTGAGCCTCTGGCCACCCTCAGCAGCAATGTGCCTATCCTGTCCTGTGGAGGCCTGGCCAAGCGCTGGCTGGTTCCTGGCTGGAGGTTGGGTTGGATCCTCATTCATGACCGAAGAGACATTTTTGGCAACGAGGTAAGAACAATTTGGTGAACTGGTACTTCTAATTTAGTATATGTGTATATATTTACTTTGCACGCACAGTGGTTAGGAGGTGATTTTTTTGTTGTTGTAGTGTTTCTTTTTTTTTTTCCTTCTCCTTGGTCCTGTAGTTCTGGGTGCCTGGAAAAATGCTGGTAAAGAGGGTACTTGTTATTCCTTTCCAAAACTCAGTTTTCCTGTGCCTGGCTCTGTGAAGAAGTTCCATCTGCTTCTAGTTTTCAGACCGCAAAAAAGGAAACAATAGCGGTAATGATCCCTGGTATTATTTGCTGGCTTATGATGTGCCAATGTTCAAAATACATCATTTTAATTTAATCCTTCCAGCAACCCGATGAGACCAGGATTAGTATCATCTACCTTTTATGGCTGAGAAAAGTGAGGCACTAAGACATTGTATCATTTGCCCAGAGTCATACAGGAGGTATGTGACAGAGCTGGGCTAAAATCCAAGTGGTCTAATCCAAGAATGCCACTAGGCACCATTGCTTCTTCAGAGATTTAAAGCCTGATGAAAAGAATGGTCAGAACTAGAATCCCCAAAGCTGGAATGCTTAAGGAAGGCTAAATAATCTGTTTGCCGGGGCACTTTAGATCCGAGATGGGCTGGTGAAGCTGAGTCAGCGGATCCTGGGACCCTGCACCATTGTCCAGGGAGCTCTGAAAAGCATCTTGCAGCGCACCCCTCAGGAGTTCTACCACAACACCCTGAGCCTCCTGAAGGTAAGGGCAGCCCGTGGCCTTCCACTCTGGCAGTCAGGGAAACTCACCAGTGGAATTAGGGATAATGGGTCCTCATTTCTGGAGCATTGTTCCATTACGGAGCTTCCAAATCAGGAGGTGGCATCAATGTAACCGGCCACCCTGACATTTCTCTCATTTCTGGCACTTCACTCGGCTCCTGGTTGAAAGCTTCTGGGGATAAGACTTTTTCTTGTTGACCCTTTATACCAGCAGAGCAAACTTCGGTTCCCTGCCTTCGGTGTGGGCTCTATTTTTAATGACTTGGTTTTCTTTCACTTAAATTTTGTCCCTTGACATCTACCTGCCTCCTCTTACAGTCCAATGCTGATCTTTGCTATGGGGCATTTGCTGCCATCCCTGGACTCCAGCCAGTCCGTCCTTCCGGGGCCATGTACCTCATGGTAAGTGTGTGGGTGGCGGGTAGTTGGTATAGGGCAAACAGAAGCCAGTCTGCAGCACTCACAAAGACAACCAACTGAGCTTCCAGGCCAGGCAGTTTAGGAATTCCTTATTCTGAATTGCCCACTAACATGATTTAACCTCAGTGTTAAACAACAACAACAACAAAACACCCTTTAAAATGACTTAATTCCTTGATTCAGAAAATCATTTTATGGGTAGATACAGGGAAGATAGAAGATACAAATAAGAAAAAGAAAAGACACAAATAAGAGGCTTTCCACACCATTGTACTTTTCAACTAGGAATGATACTGGTTCCCTAGGGGTGTTTGGGAATATATGGGAGTTTTGTTTGTTTGCAGAATGCCTTGTGGTGGGTGTGGGGGGACGCTCTTGGCATTTTGTGGACTGGGGATACTAAGTATCTTGCAACAGGTGGGATTGTTCCATGCAATCAAGAATTGCCTGGCCCGTAATGCTTTTTAGAGAAATACTGGCATTCTGTTTGCAGCTCTCATTTATCATCCACCATGAAGGAACTCTTCAAAAAACTTAAATATTAATATGAATATAATTCTCTCTTCCCTATGAAAAATTCCATGACCTCATAAGTGTTAGAACTCTTAGTTTTCAGTAGTGGAGTTCCAAGATACTTTGTAGAGCATAGGGAGTTGGTCTGTTTTCCCTCCTTCTGATAAATTTGCCTCTCCCTGCCTCTCCCTGAATTGGTATAGGTTGGAATTGAGATGGAACATTTCCCAGAATTTGAGAACGATGTGGAGTTCACGGAGCGGTTAGTTGCTGAGCAATCAGTCCACTGCCTCCCAGCAACGGTGAGTGCTTGTGTCTCTCTCGGGACATTCTCAACTGTTTCTAGAGCCTCAGGAGCTCTCCCTGAGCTGGGATTTAACCTGATTTTTTTCTGTCCCAACAAAGTGTATTCTCATTTGATAAGATTTTTTAAAAAGATTTTATTATTTATTTGACAGAGAGATCACAAGTGGGCAGACAGGCAGGCAGAGAGAGGGGGAAGCAGGCTCCCTGCCGAGCAGAGAGCCCAATGCAGGGCTCGATCCCAGGAACCTGAGCTTATGACCTGGGCCGAAGGCAGAGGCTTAACCCCTGAGCCACCCAGGCGCCCCTCATTTGATAAGATTTAAACTGATGTGTCTCATGGCCTCGATTTAAGATGTGTTTCTCCCCCATCATTATCCCATCTGTACTGGGGAGAAGAGTTGTGGTGGAACATTTTAGATGAGGGGAAACAAGCCTGTCCCACAAGTCCCTTTCAAGATGAATGAACTGTTATAGACTTAGCACCTCAATGATGGTGTCAACTGAGAAAAGAAGCAGAACCAAAATAAAACAAAGATATTTATTTGGTGTCTCAGAATTGGAATTCGGGGAACACAGATTTAGACAGCAATCCAAATAGTGTCCTTCCACTCCCCACCCTTCCCATCCCCCCGGAACAAAAGTCAAGGGTTTTTAAAGACAAAAGGAAATGCTTGTATTTCTTTTTTTTTTTTTTTAAAGATTTTATTTATTTGTCAGAAAGAGAGAGAGTGAGCACAGGCAGACAGAGTGGCAGGCAGAGACAGAGAGAGAAGCAGGCTCCCTGCCGAGCAAGGAGCCCGATGTGGGACTCCATCCCAGGACGCTAGGATCATGACCTGAGCCAAAGGCAGCCGCTCAACCAACTGAGCCACCCAGGCGTCCCTTGTTTATAGAATTTTGATTGATTGGTGGCAGAAAACTAATCTTGGCTGAATATAATTTGTTACTAAGGCTATCACTGAGCAAAGACTCTTACTATAGCAAGTTGCAGGAAGGAGTAAATAAGGATTCTGGCTGAGTCCTTGTAAGATTTGTGGTTTAAAAGCTTATGTGGTTTAAAAGTTCATGGATTCACCAGTGAAGAGGTGCCTAAAGTCCATCTCCTTTATAACCTCCTGGGTCCATTTTGAAACCCCCTGACATAAGTGACCCCATTTCATTTCACCTTCCATGGTGGAACTGAGCAAACCGACAGCTCTGAGTCAATGACATCACTGCTTCCTGCTGATTAGGACCCTGGTCATTTTAGGGAGGTTTAGTACCCGATTCAATTGCTACAAAAATAACAGGCTCTTATTTCTGCAGTGCTTCGAGTACCCGAATTTCTTCCGAGTGGTAATCACGGTCCCCAAAGTGATGATGCTGGAGGCCTGTAGCCGGATCCAGGAGTTTTGTGAGCTGCACTACCATTGTGCTGAAGGGAGCCAGGAGGAGTGTGACAAATAGGCCCAAGTCCATTCTCTTGAGTATGTGTCCCATCCGGGGAGGGCTGGACTGGGCGTTGCTATTCCTCAAGAGTAATCAGGTGCCCCTACTGGGAGAGGGGCCTCAAAAGCATATCAAGGGTTCAGAATTGCTCCTGCTTTCCCCCAACTATGTCCACGGACACACACCGAATCCCAGAATCTCCTCTCACTCTGCTCTGCTGGAGTGACTCACTAATTCAGGAATCTGCCCCCTCCTGTATGACTTCCTCCTTTTCCCCTGAGAGTACTAGGTGAGCAAAATTTACCAGAAAGTGGTAGAGACAAGAAAAGTAAAAAAAGCTCATGATGAGAAAAATAAAAGATTGAGAGAATTTGTGCCCCCAAACATTTCCTCATGCTGTAAGTAAGAGCACACTCTTTCCAGTCAGGTCTGAGGCCCAAATCTGTTACTGCTTCACTTCAGGTATACCTTGCTTTATGCAATAGAACTATAACGAAAGAAGTTGGGGACACATATATTTGGTTAGTTATATTTTAAACACGGTAGGAAAATTTTCTAATTTGAAGGATCCCTTACAGAAACTTTCTTGTTGATTTTTTAGAAAGAATTATTGATTGTACAGGGCACCTGGCTGGTTCAGTCCGTAGAGCATGTGACTCCTGATCTTGGGATCATGAGTTTCAGCCCCACATGGGGTGTATTACATAACATACACATGTAAATAAGTAGAATTATTGATTTAAAGGTAATCAATGAACTTTCTAAATTTAGATGTATGTACATCAGGGTTTCTTAAAATGAGGGCACTTCTATATGAAAAAAAAAAAAAAAAAAGGAGGAATGATAGGACCTTCCCAAAATACTGTGGTGTAAGGGCCAGAAATATCCTCACTTATCATTTTTATGGAATCATTGCTTTTTCTGTAAGGTTAATATTGATTTATTGATATATATATTATATTATCTTTTCATATGTTTTCTAAGAAACATTTATATTGACAAGATCCTTTATTTTGCCAAGGGCATAAATTATTGTTTTCTTTTTTAAAAAAAATAAATTTTACTAAGTATGCTCTTTTGTGATGTGGTTTTTCTCCTCTGTGGGGAACTCCTGTTTCCAGGTGCTGTTCATTGTTCAGTCTGATTGATGCATTCTAGGCTTCATTTATTTGTCCATGTACTGACATTGGGAATTACTTAAGAAACACTATTCCTGAAACATCTTATTTGGGAGTTCAACTTTTGGCTTCCTACTTAAAAACAAGCCAAACTAAGAAGCAATATTATAAACCTCTGGCCTTTGACTTCCCACTTCCTACTTTTTGGGACTCCCAATCTCTGGTGCCGAATTCCTATGCTCTAGGTCCACTAACCACTCACTGATGAATGAAACTGAAGGGGTTCAGTGGACCCAGGGAGTGAGAGGTATGAGACGTCTTTCATCATGGGCCTCTTGCCTGCAAATCCTCTTATGCCCAATTGACTAGTTTTTTTCCTCATGACTTCCCTTAGAGGAGGAAGCATGAAATTATCTTGCAAGGTTGGGGGCAGGGGTATACTATAATCAGTCTGGAGATTACTCACTAAGAGAAATTTTCCTTATCTAGAAGAGGAACTAAAGGGCTCAACCCTGCCAGTCACACCCGTTCAATTTCCTTTACAAAAATAAACATCAAAAGTCCGTATTTAGTGAGTTCCCACTAAAATGTACCTCTTAAATTTCTTTGTCAAATCCAAAGGGAACATAAAACAATTGAGATGATAAAGATATGTTTCCTGTATGCCACCAATGCCAATAATTTTCCGAAAATGCCCGGTTCCTCTTTTCCTATACCCCCCTGGCCCCAACCCCCAAAAGATCTCTGTCCAGAACTATACAGGAAGACTTGGTGGTTTACACAAGATGTTTTATCTTAACATGTGCATATAATTCTAACCAGTTTACTGATTTCTACTCAGACTTCTTAAACTTCCAACTTTGTGTCTACATTTTGATAGAGGAGTCAAGGAAATAAACATTCAAAAAAAAATACATGCACACTGCGCAATTTCAGAGGATGCAAACAAACAAAAAAACAAAAACATTTCTCTTGCCCGTGTCCTTCACCCACCCAGTCTCTTGTCCCCTGAGGTAATCAGTTAGCAGTGGCTGGTCCCTTCTTCAAGATTATTCTGTGTATAGGTAAACGTGTGCGCGCGCGCGGTTTTCCTTCTTTCCTTTCTTCGAAGTATTACCCAACTTTATAATTCAGCTTCCTATGGAAGACAAGGGATATTTCTGAGGTGTCCAACACCTCCTGGGTATTTAGATAAAAAGAAGTCCTGGGCGAGGCTGCTTCCAAACAAGATTAAAATTCCCCCAGGAACAGCTTTCCAGATCCCTCTCCGAGGGCCGCAGCAAGAGACACAGAGGCGTCTGAGCGTCTCAAAAAACACTGCATTAAAAAGTCTGTGAATTCACCTTTCATTCTAGGCCAGAGCACCGCCTATGGGGTAACTGGCAAGTACCACCCAGCTGGTGCCACAACGCACCCGACCCCACATCCTAAAAGCCAACAACGCCCTAACCAGGCAGGAGTGGAGTCGGGTGAGGAGAAACCCTCGCTGCGCAGGCGCCGATGCGCGTGCGGGGCGCCGCGCAGCTCAGGGGGCATGCGCCATCACGGGCACCGTAGCGCCGCTCAGGGCGCAGGCGTAGACCCTGAGAGGACGGCGAGCGTTGATGTCTTTAGCTGGCGCTGGCTTTTTCTCGTTTGGAGGCTCCGGTGTTTCCTCCTCCAGCTTCTCTCTGGGACCCGCGCCCTGTGGAGAGATTCTCTTCTTCGTTTGTCCTCTGTTTGGGCCTCATCTGGCAGGAGGCTTCCCGGAAGTTGACACATCTGTAGGTATTGTAAACACCTGTTAAATAAGTGAAATGTACATTTTTCTTTTCCTCTCTCTGGGCCAATCCCAGCAAGTCCGATGAGTTGTGATACAGAAGCAGAAATTCCCCGTAGCTGTTAGCTGACAACAGTTGTAAAATACTAAAATTGGAACAATACAGAGAAGGTGAAGGTGGTACTAGCAGTCCAAATTGAACAGCACATTAAAAGGATTATACACCATGACCAAGTGGGCTTTATTCCAGGAATCAAGAATGGTTCAACATATGAAAACAACACGAGCATCTGTGTCGATGCAGACAAAGCATTTGACAAGATTCTACACTCTTTCACGATAAAAACACTCAAGCTAGAGATAGGAGGAAATGACATCAACATAATAAGGGCCATCCTAGAAAATCCTGCAGCTAACATAATAGCTGAAAGTCCGAAAGCTTTTCCAAGGATTCCCACTCTCAGGGTTCTACAGTTCTATTCACCATTACGTTGGAAGTCTTAGCCAGAGCAAATATGCAAGGAAAAGAAAAGGCAACCAAATTAGAAAGAAAGCAGTAAAATTATGTCTATTATTAGATGACATGATCTTATAGGTAGAAAACCCTAAATATTCCCTAAGAAAACTACTAGGAAGAAAAAAAAAAAACTATTAGAACATATCACCTATACTTCAATGAAAAATTAAAATTAAAAGAAGTAAAAATGAAAAAAACCTACTTGAACTAACAACTGAATTCAGCAAAGTTGCAGGATACAAAATCAATGCATAAAAATCAATTGTGTTTCTATACACCATCAACAATCTGAAAAGGACATTAAGAAACTAATTTCGCTTACAATAGCATCAAAAAGAATAAAATACTTGGGAATAAACCTAACCAAGGAAATAAAAGGTGAAAAGATGCTCAACATCACTAATCATTAGAGAAAGGCAAAACAAAACTACAATGAGATATCCATGTCCTTTAGGATGATTACAAAGAAAAAAGAAAGGGAAGGAGTATGGAAAGGAAGGAAAGGAGAACGAAAGGAAAAGAAAAAAAAGTGCTGGAAAGGATGTGAAGAAATTGGAATTGTTGTTCACTCTTGGTGGGAATGTCAAATGATGTATCCACAATGGAAAACATTGCAGTTCCTCAAAAAATTAAAAATTGAACTACCATATGATCTAGCAATGCTACTTGTGGGCATATATCCAAAAGAATTGAAAGCAGGGTGTCAAAGGGATACTGTAAATCTGTGTTCATAGTAGTAGTATTCACAAGAGTCAAAGGGTGGAAGCAATCCAAAGATGTTCACTGGTGGATGAATGGATAAACAAAATGTGGTGTATGCATACAACAGAATACTATTCAGGCTTAAAAAAGAAGGAAATGCTATAACATGGTTAAACCTGGAGAATATTATGTTAAATGAAATAAGCCAGTCACAAAATGACAAATAATGTATGACTCCACTTCTACCAGGTATCTAAAGTAGTCAATTTCATTGAAACAGAAAGTAGAATGGTGGTTACCAGGCATTGGGGGAGGGGGAAAAAGAGATTTCTGGTTTAGTGGGTATAGAGTTTCCTATTTGCAACATGAAGCAAGTTCTGGAGATTTGTTTTACAACAGTGTGAATATACTGAATGTTACTAAACTGTACACTTCCACTTAGAAATCATTAAGCTGGTAGATTTTTATGCTATGTTTCCTTTGTATCTAATAAAAAAATAGATCCTAAGAGTTCTCATCACGGAAAAAAACCAGTTTTTTTCTTTTTTGTTGTATCTATGTGATGATGGATGTTTTGTTGCACAAATCATTTTTTGTAAAGCTTTTATTTATTTGTGTTTTTTTACATTTTTTAAAAAGATTTCATTTATTCATTTATTTGTCAGAGAGAGGGAGAGAGAGAGTATGCACAAGCAGGCAGAGTGGCAGGCAGAGGCGGAGCAAGGAGCTCGATGTGGGACTTGATTCCAGGATGCTGGGATCATGACCTGAGCCGCCTGTGGCTTAACTGACTGAGCCACCCAAGTGTTCAAGCTTTTATTTATTTGAAAGAGAATGAGAGCAAGCAGGATGGGGAGGGAGGGAGGCTAGGGTCAGAGGGAGAAGCAGACTCCCCGCTGAGCGGGGATCCTGAAGTGGGACTTGATCCTGGGACCACAGGATCCTGACCTGAGCCGAAGGCAGTCACTTAACCAACTGAACCACCAAGAAGCCCCTTACAAATAATTTCACAATATATGTCAGTCAAGTTGTTATGATGTACTCCTTAAACTTTTACATAGTGCTGTATGCCAATTATATCTCAATAAAGCTGAAAAAATTGAAAGACACAAAAATGTAAGCTTCACAAAGACAAGAACTTTTTTGTGTGTTTTATTTTCTTGTATATGCTCAGTGCCCAGAACAGCCTCTGTTACATAATCAGTTCTCAAATGATATTGAATGAATGGATGAATGAATGAATGAATTAGAAAATGCAAAGACCAGTGTATTGCCATTACTTTTTAATCTTCTTGTTATGTGAACTACAAGTAGATATTAAGCTTAACTGAAAATATTAGTAGTGCAGAAGGAGGACCCAGAGACAAAGACCTTTAGAAAGTTTACTTTAAAATAGATAACAGGGGTGCCTGGGTGGCTCAGTGGGTTAAAGCTTCTGCCTTCGGCTCAGGTCATGATCCCAGGGTCCTGGGGTTGAGCCCCATATCGGGCTCTCTGCTTAGCAGGGAGCCTGCTTCCTTCCTCTCTCTGCCTGCCTCTCTGCCTACTTGTGATCTCTCTCTGTCAAATAAATAAATAAAATTAAAAAAAAAAAAGAGATAACAAGGAAATGGTCAATAAGCACTCAAACAGTTGCTCAACATCATTTGCCTTTAGGAAAATGCAAATCCAAATCACAATTGGCTATCACTTCACACTTACTGTGATGGCTATTTACTTTTTTTTTAAAACTTTTTTTTTCTTTTAAAGTAATGTCTCTGCCTGAGGTGGGGCTCAAACTCATGACCATGAGCTTAAGAGTTGATTGCTCAGGGTGCCTGGGTAGGCTCAGTGGGTTAAGCCTCTGCCTTCTGCTCAGGTAGTAATCTCGGGGTCCTGGGATGGAGCCCCGCATCGGGCTCTCTGCTCAGTGGGGAGCCTGTTTCCCCTTCTCTCTCTCTCTGCCTTCCTTTCTGCCTACCTGTGATCTCTGTCAAATAAATAAGTAAAATCTTGGAAAAAAAAAAAAAAGAGTTGCATGCTCTACCAACTGAGCCAGCCAGGCATCCTTGATGATGGCTGTAATTAAGAAAGCAGAAAAATGTTGGTAAGGATGTGGAGAAATTGGAATGTTTATCCACTGCTGGTAGGAATGTAAAATGTTCAGCCATTTTGGAAAGAAGTTTGGTAGTTTCTCAAAAGGTTAAACATATAGTTACCATATGACCATCACTTCTGCTCCTAGAGTAAAGAAAACAAGAGAAACGAAAACTATGTCCATGTAAAACATTTATAAGAATGACCATAGCAGTATTGTTCATTAATAGCTAAAAGATAGCAACAACCCAAATACCCACCAGACCCACCAGCTGATGAATGGATGAATAAAGTGTGGCATAGGGACGCCTGGGTGGCTCAGTGGGTTAAAGTCTCTACCTTCGGCTCAGGTCATGATCCCAGGGTCCTGGGATCGAGCCCTGCATTAGGCTCTCTGCTCAGCAGGGAGCCTGCTTCCCCCTCTCTCTCTGCCTACTTGTGATCTTTGCCTGTCAAATAAATAAATAAAATATTAAAAAAAAATAAGGCTATATGTAGAAGAATGAAACTCGACCATTCTCTTACACCGTACACAAAGATAAACTCGAAATGGATAAAAGACCTCAACGTGAGACAGGAATCCATCAGAATCCTAGAGGAGAACATAGGCAGTAACCTCTTC
>PISX010033929.1:0-14559 GCA_004024625.1 Mellivora capensis | reverse complement strand
GCAACCCACGGAATGGGAGAAGCTATTTGCAAATGACAGTACAGACAAAAGGTTGATATCCAGGATCTATAAAGAACTTCTCAAACTCAACACATGCAAAACAGATAATCATGTCAAAAAATGGGCAGGGACGCCTGGGTGGCTCAGTTGGTTAAGCGGCTGCCTTCGGCTCAGGTCATGATCCCAGCATCCTGGGATCCTTGCTCAGCGGGGAGCCTGCTTCTCCCTCTGCCTCTGCCTGCTACTCTGTCTGCCTGTGCTTGCTCTCTTGCTCTCTCTCTGATAAATAAATAAAATCTTTAAAATCTTTAAAAAAAAAAAAGAAAAAAATGGGCAGAAGACATGAACAGACACTTCTCCAATGAAGACATACAAATGGCTATCAGACACATGAAAAAATGTTCATCATCACTAGCCATCAGGGAGATTCAAATTAAAACCACATTGAGATACCACCTCACACCAGTTAGAATGGCCAAAGTTAGCAAGACAGGAAACAACGTGTGTTGGAGAGGATGTAGAGAAAGGGGAACCCTCTTACACTGTTGGTGGGAATGCAAGTTGGTGCAGCCACTTTGGAGAACAGTGTGGAGATTCCTCAAGAAATTAAAAATAGAGCTTCCTTTTGATCCTGCAATTGCACTACTGGGTATTTACCCCAAAGATACAGATATAGTGAAAAGAAGGGCCATCTGTACCCCAATGTTTATAGCAGCAATGGCCACGGTCGCCAAACTGTGGAAAGAACCAAGATGCCCTTCAACGGATGAATAGATAAGGAATATGTGGTCCATATACACTATGGAGTATTATGCCTCCATCAGAAAGGATGAATACCCAACTTTTGTAGCAACATGGACAGGACTGGGAGAGATTATGCTGAGTGAAATAAGTCAAGCAGAGAGAGTTAATTATCATATGGTTTCACTTATTTGTGGAACATAACAAGTAACACTGAGGACATGGGAGATGGAGAGGGGAGGGGAGTTGAGGGAAATTGGAAGGGGAGGTGAACCATGAGAGACTATGGACTCTGAAAAACAACCTGAGGGGTTTTGAAGGGGCGGGGGGTGGGATGTTGGGGGAGCCTGGTGGTGGGTTTTAGGGAGGGCACGTATTGCATGGAGCACTGGGTGTGGTGCAAAAACAATGAGTAGTGTTATGCTGAAAAGAAATTAAAAGAAAAAGAAAAAAAAAAAGAAAAAAAAGTGTAACTAAGGGTAATCATACTCATAAATACAAATATCCTTCAAAAAAAAAATCATGTTACATATGGAATTGCTATCTGGAGCAAATGAAACCATACATTTGAGGTTCTTGGTATTTAATAAAGGCCAGTTTTCACTCGCATTTTCCTTCAATATTCAATAGTTTAGGCATTTGTGAGCCGGTCAAGGGGTTATCTTGAGCTTGTGTTTTTGTCCTTGGCCTCCCAAACCCCATTATATTCATATTCCATTCTAGCTCAATTCTACCTATTAAACACAAGTGTCAGCAGTCGCTTCCATAATTAAAGTGGTCCTCCTATAAATTTGTTTGTAGCATCTAAACATCAGATGGCCAGAGAATAGACCCAGTTTTACACTTGGGGAAAAGCCTGTCCCATAAGTGAATATATCTGTGTCCATCACACACTGTTTTCTTCCTGATCTTGGTGTTCCTTTGTAAGGCATGGCAAATCAGCTGACAGAGACAGTCAACCTTGCCCCAGCCAAGAGGGTATTGTGAGCAGGCCAGCTTCTCTGCCTTGCCCTTCACCTCTCTTGCCCTGCAGATCACTTGAGCAAGATGAGCTGGGTGGTCCACATGCTCAGTGTTGGATGAGTGTGGTCATACATCACTTAAAAGCCACTCCTCCGTACTTTCTTCCTCGATATTCCATTGAGCCTTCTGTTTATATGATTACTGCATTTTCCCTCTGAATTGCTTCCTAACTTCCCTTCTCTTTCTTCCCACCGTTACAATTTCCAGATTATAGTGATGTCTTTCCAGTGTGTTAAATCTTGAGTATAATCAATATGGCTATACTAGTTCCCATCAATTTAATCTTAAGTGAACTGAATCTTGTTTCATATGAGATAGGGTAGGGATGGGTAAGACTCCAGAGAGAACAAGGATGACTAACTATAGAGTGCTAGTTTGTGTGATACTCAGTCCGACACTATTCTTCATTTGGACCTTTGCTGGAGCCCCTGTAGACCTAATTCCTGGTGTTCAGCTCATGTTCAGGTCCATAGATCTATTCACTTTACCAAAATCAAAAGGAAAGGAGAAGTGGGTAACCCAAAATTTGATTTTTCCTAGTAACATTAAAGTAACTACAACACATGCAAGAAAATAACCTTGTATTTGTATCAATGCAAAGTAATTACAGATGTTGAATTTAAATCCAAATCATTCTGTCTCTTATAATATATGCAATGCAACTGCACATGTTTCTTGCCTTTGGGCCCTTTTTGGAAAAAGTGACATACACAGCTAAGGCTAACAACTGTTGTCAGAAAAGCAGCTCATAAAGAGAAAAGTTTGGACTTTTTTTTTTAAAGATTTTATTTATTTATTTGACAGACAGAGATCACAAGTAGGCAGAGAGGCAGGCAGAGAGAGAGAGGAGATAGCAGGCTCCCTGCCGAGCAGAGAGCCCGATGCAGTACTCCATCCTAGGACCCTGAGATCATGACCTGAGCCGAAGGCAGAGGCTTTAACCCATTGAGCCACACTTCTGCAGCCAGTGTTTATTGCCTTTTGTGTAATCCTGGCTCCACGGTGAGGTGCTTGGCTCTCGGTGTGTAGCCTTGTGACTAGAATGGGGACGGGGTGGAATGGAGGGTGAAGGTCAGGGACAATGCCACAGCTTTCTCTCCCTGTCACCCTGAACAGGTAGATCCCCCCTGAGAAGTCTTTGCTGCCAGGAAAACTGCTCTCTCAAAAGGCCCGAACTCCCACCTCCATTCAGGAACTCATCTACTTCATTTCAGGAAAACGGGAGGTCTGCTGTTTGTGTTGACACTGAGTCTTCGCTGTTCCCAGCACACAAGCTCAGAAAGTGAACCTTACCGCTGTAAGAGCATAGGTCAAGTGTGAGGACTTTGCTTAGCAACTCCTGAATGATGAAATTGGCACCCAGGAGGAAAACAGGGTCTGGCCCAGATGAAACACTGAGTCATGGAGAGTGTGTAAAGGTCATTTCACACCATACACAGTCTAGCCTCTCTGAGTGGCTTCCCTTCCTGACTGGCGTTTACCCTGAGGATAGATTCTCTATGAGGGTTCTACCTACCTAGGGTCCAAGAAACAATCTTTTCACCACACACACACACACACACACACATACACCCCAAACCACATCAGGCACATCTTGCGGCATCAAATGTCCCACCCCAGCTGCCCTAATCCACAGCTGGCCATTTCTTCACAAAACACCCACCTCCAAGCCTCTTGGTGATGGCCTGGCCATTGTGTCTTGATTTTAATTGATGATTTAGAGCTCACCACCACCCACAGTCTGCCTGTGTTTTGCTCAACAAAATTCACATAGCAGTTTGTGAAACCCTACCCCCTTTCTATCAGGGAAGAGAACTTTGTATCAGACAGATGCGTGAGGAGATGGCGACGTCTGGCCTAGACAGCTCCTTCCTTCATTCATGCATGCACTCACTCACTCACTGAGTCACTCATCTAGCAAACATTTATTGGAACCAAATTTTGTTCTAGCTGTGAGAATACAAGAGGAAACCGAATAGTTAAGGTCCAGCCTTCCAGGCAGGTGATGATCACTTGGGGGACAGAAACAAGTACACAAACAAGGACATTTCAGATTTTATCAGAATTAACACTATGAATAAATCAATCAGATCAATGTAGTAAGGAGGGAGAAGGGATTACTTTTTTAAAATCTTTTTTTCTTTTTCTTAAAAGAACATTAGTTAAAAAGAAAAAAAATTGTTTCCATTTTCTGTGTGTGTGCATGTATTTGTATGTGTAGTAACAACACTTGAGATCTACTTTCTTAGCAAACTTCAAGTATACAATACAGTATTATTAACTATAGTCACCATGCTATACATTAGATCCCCAGACCTTATTCTTATAACTAAAAAGTTTGTACCCTGTGACCAATATCTTCCCCATTTCTCCACCCTCCATCCCTGGAAACCACCAGGGGTTGGTTTACTTTCTGACTCTGAGTACACCTTTTTTTAAATTCCACATAT
Source organism: Mellivora capensis (assembly GCA_004024625.1). Classification (NCBI taxonomy): domain Eukaryota; kingdom Metazoa; phylum Chordata; class Mammalia; order Carnivora; family Mustelidae; genus Mellivora; species Mellivora capensis. Next base: position 10,345 of record PISX010033929.1, on the reverse strand, counting down.
AAGTGATATCATACATTATTTCTTCCCCTTTTGAAAATTAACATATAATGTATTATTTGCTTCAGTGGTACAGGTCTGTGAATCCTCAGTCTTATACAATTCACAGCACTCACCATAGCACATACCCTCCCCAATGTCCATCACCCAGTCACCCCATCCTTCTCACCCTTTCCCCTCTAGCAACCCTCAGTTTGTTTCCTGAGATTATGAGTCTCTTATGGTGTCTCCCTCCCTGGTCCCATCTCATTTCATTTGTTCCCTCCCTGCTCCCCATGACCCCTGCCCTGCCTCTCAATTTCCTCACATCAGAGAGATCATATAATAATTGTCTTTCTCTGACTGACTTATTTCGCTTGGCATAATACCCTCTAGTTCCATCCATGTCGTTGCAAAGGGCAAGATTTCATTTTTGATGGCTACATAGTATTCCATTGTGTATATATGCCACATCTTCTTTGTCCATCCATCTGTTGATGGACATCTAGGTTCTTTCTGCAGTGTGGCTATTGTGGACATTGCTGCTATAAACATTCGGGTGCATGTGCCCCTTCAGATGCCTACATTTGTATCTTTAGGGTAAATAGTAGGGTAAGTAGTTTGATTTCTGGGTCGAAGGGTAGCTCTATTTTAAACTTTTTGAGGAACCTCCATACTGGTTCCCAGAGTTGCTGCACCAGCTTGCATTCCCACCAACAGTATAGGAGGGTTCCCCTTTCTCTGCATTCTCGCCAGCATCTGTCACTTCCTGACTTGTTAATTTTAGCCATTCTGACTGGTGTGAAAGATGGTATCTCACTGTGGTTTGGATTTGTATTTCCCTAATGCCAAGTGATGTTGAGGACTTTTTCATGTCTCTTGACCATTTGGATGTCTTTGCAGAAATGTCTATTCATGTCTTCTGCCCATTTCTTGATTGGATCATTTGTTCTTTGGGTGTTGACTTTGATAAGTTCTTTATAGATTTTTTATATTAGCCCTTTAACTGATATGTCATTTCCAAATATCTTCTCCCATTCTGTCGGTGGTCTTTAGTTTTGTTGACTGTTTCCTTTTTTGTGCAAAAACTTTTGATCTTGATGAAGTCCCAATAGTTCATTTTTGCCCTTGCTTCCCTTGCCTTTACTGATGTTTCTAGCAAGGAGTTGGTGCAGCTGAGGTCAAAGAGGTTGCTGCCTGTGTTCTCTTCAAGGATTGTGATGGATTCCTGTCTCACATTGAGGTCTTTCATCCATTTTGAGTCTATTTTTGTGTGCTGTGTTAGGAAATGGTCTAGTTTCATTCTTCTGCATATGGCTGTCCAATTTTCCCAATACCATTTGTTGAAGAAACTGTCTTTTTTCATTGGCCATTATTTCCTGCTTTGTTGAAGGTTAGTTGACCATAGAGTTGTGGGTTCATTTCTGGGCTCTCTGTTCTGTTCCATTGATCTGTGTCTGTTTTTGTGCCAGTACCATACTGTCTTGATGATTATAGCTTTGTAATGGAGCTTAAAGTCTGGAATTGTGATGTCACCAGCTTTGGTTTTCTCTTTCAACATTCTTCTGGCTATTTTGGGTCTTTTCTGGTTCCATATAAATTTTAGGATTATTTGTTCCATTTGTTTGGAAAGAGTTGATGGTATTTTGATAGGAATTGCATTAAATATGTAGATTGCTTTAGGTAGCATAGGCATTTTCCCAATATTTGTTCTTCCAATCCATGAGCATGGAATGTTTTTCTATTTCTTTGTGTCTTCCCCAATTTCTTTCATGAGTACTTTATAGTTTTCTGGGTACAGATTCTTTGCCTCTTTGGTTAGGCTTTTTCCTAGGTATCTTATGGTTTTGGGTGCAATTGTAAATGGGATCAACTCCTTAATTTCTCTTTCTTCTATCTTGCTGTTGGTGTATAGAAATGCAACTGATTTATGTGCATTGATTTTATATCCTGACACTTATTGAATTCCCATATGAGTTCTAGCAGTTTTGGGGTGGAGTTTTTTGGGTTTTTCACATAAAATATCCTATCATCTGCAAAGAGTGATAGTTTGACTTCTTCTTTGCCAGTTCGGATGCCTTTTATTTCTTTTTGTTGTCTGATTGTGGAGGTTAGGACTTCTAGTGCTATGTTGAATAGGAGTGGTGATAGTGGACACCCCTGCTATGTTCCTGACCTTAGGGGCAAAGCTCTCAGTTTTTCCCCATTCAGAATGATATTTGCTGTGGGTTTTTCATAGATGGCTTTGATAATATTGAGGTATGTACCCTCTATCCCTACACTTTGAAGGGTTTTGATCAAGAAAGGATGCTGTACTTTGTCAAATGCTTTTTCAGCATCTATTGAGAGTGTCATATGGTTCTTGTTCTTTCTTTTATTAATGTATTGTATTATATTGGTGGATCTGTGGATGTTGAGCCAACCTTACAGCCCAGGAATAAATCCCACTTGGTCGTGGTGAATAATCATTTTAATGTGCTGTTGGATCCTATTGGCTAGTATTTGGTGAGAATTTTTGCATCTGTGTTCATCAAGGATATTGGTCTTTAATTCTTTTTTCTAATGGGGTCTTTGTCTGGTTTTGGGATCAAGGTAATGCTGGCCTTATGAAATGGTTTGGAAGTTTTCCTTCCATTGGAACAGTTTCAGGAGAATAGGTATTACTTCTTCTTTAAATGTTTGGTAGAATTCCCCTGGGAAGTCATCTGGCCCTGGGCTCTTGTTTGTTGGGAGATTTTTGATGACTGCTTCAATTTCCTTACTGGTTATGGGTCTGTTCAGGTTTTCTATTTCTTCCTGGTTCAGTTTTGGTAGTTTATACATCTCTAGGAATGATTTCTTCCAGATTGTCAAATTTAATGGTGTATAGTTGCTCACAGTATGTTTTTATAATTGTTTGTACTTCTTTGGTGTTGGTTGTGATCTCTCCTCTGTCATTTCTGATTTTATTAATTTGGATCCTTTCTGTTTTCTTTTGGATAAGTCTGGCCAGGGGTTTATCAATCTTATTAATTCTTTCAAAGAACCAGCTCCTAGTTTCGTTCTACTAGATTTGTTCTACTGTTCTTTTGATTTCTATTTCATTGATTTCTGCTCTGTTCTTCATTATTTCTCTTCTCCTGCTGGGTTTAGGCTTTCTTTGCTGTTCTTTCTCCAGCTCCTTGAGGTGTAGGGTTAGATTGTGTACTTGATACCTTTCTTGTTTCTTGAGAAAGACTTGTATTGCTGTATACTTTCCTCTCAGGACAGACTTTGCTGTGTCCCAAAGATTTTGAACAGTTGTGTTTTCATTTGCATTTGTTTCCATCAATTTTTTTAATTCTTCAATTTCCTGGTTGACCCATTCATTCTTTAGTAGGATCCTCTTTAGCCTCCATGTATTTGAGTTCTTTCCAACTTTCCTCTTGTGGTTGAGTTTTAGTTTCAGAGCATTGTGGTCTGAAAATATGCAGGAAATGATTCCAATCTTTTGGGATCACACTGATGTGGGATCTGAGACCTGATTTGTGACCCAATATGTGACCTATTCTGGAGAATGTTCTATGTTCTCTAGAGAAGACTGTATATTCTGTTGCTTTGGGATGGAATGTTCTGAATATACCTGTGATGTTCATCTGGTGCAGTGTGTCATTTAAAACCTTTATTTCCTTGTTGATCTTTGCCTAGATGGTCTGTCCATTTCGGTTAGGGGGGTATTGATGTCCCCTACTATTATTGTATTATTGTCGATGTGTTTCTTTGATTTTGTTATTAATTGGTTTATATAATTGGCTGCTCCTATGTTAGGGGCATAGATATTTTAAATTGTTAAGTCTTCTTGTTGGACAGACCCTTTAAGTATGCTATAGTGTCCTTCCTCATCTCTTATTATAGTCTTTGGCTTAAAATCTAATTTATCTGATATAAGGATTGGCACCCCAGCTTTCTTTTGATGTCTATTAGCATAGTTAATTGTTTTTTACCCCCTCACTTTAAATCTGGAGGTATCTTTGGGTCCAAAATGAGTTTCTTGTAGACAGCATATTGATGGTTTTTTGTTGTTGTTGTTGTTGTTGTTTTTGTTTTGTTTTTTATCCATTCTGATACTCTGTGTCTTTTGATTGGGGGTTGGGTCATTTAGCCCATTTACAGTCAGGGTAACTATTGAAAGATATGAATTTGGTGCCATTGTATTTCCTATAAGGTGAGTGTTACTGTATATTGTCTCTGTTCCTTTCTGGTCTGCTCCTTTTAGGCTCTTTCTTTGCTTAGAGGACCACTTTCAATATTTCTTGTATGGCTGGTTTGGTGTTCGCAAATTCTTTTAGTTCTTGTTTGTCCTGGAAGCTTTTTATCTCTTCTTCTATTTTCAATGACAGCCTAGCTGGATATAGTATTCCTGGCTGCATATTTTTCTTGCTTAATGCTCTGAATATATAATGCCAGTCCTTTCTGGCCTTCCAGGTCTCTGTGGATAGGTCTGCTGCCAATCTAATATTTCTCCCATTGTATGTTACAAACGTCTTGTCCCAAACTGCTTTCAGGATTTTCTGTTTGTCACTGAGACTTGTAAATTTTACTATTAGATGACAGGGTGTTAACCTATTTTTATTGATTTTGAGGGGGTTCTCTGTGCCTCCTGGATTTTGACGCTTGTTCCCTTCACCAAATTAGGGAAATTCTCTGTTATAATTTGCTCTAATATACCTTCTACCCCTCTCTCTCTTCTTCTGGGATCCCAATTATTCTAATATTGTTTTGCCTTATGTTATCACTTATTTCTCAAATTCTCCTCCTCATGGTCCAGTAGTTGTTTATCTCTCTTTTTCTCAGCTTCTTTATTCTCATTTGGTCTTCTGGATCATTAATTCTCTCTTCTGCCTCACTTATCCTAGCAGTAAGAGCCTCCATTTTTTTTTTTAAGGGAGCCTCCATTTTTGATTGCACATCATTGATAGCTTTTTTTTTTTTTAATTTCAATTTGGTTAGATTTTAGTTCTTTTATTTCTTCGGAAAGGGACTTTATTTCTCCAGAAAGGGATTCTCTAGTATTTTCCATGCTTTTTTCGAGCCCCATTAGCACCTTGATAATCATCATTCTGAACTCTAGTTCTAACATCTTACTAATGTCCATATTGATTAGGTCCCTAGCCATTGGTACTGCCTTTTTTTTTTTTTTTTTTTTGAGGTTTGCTGCCTTGTCATTTTATCCAAATAAAAATAGATGAATGAGGGAACAAAATACTAAAAGGGTAGCAATGAGCCCAGAAAAATATACACTAACCAAATTGGAAGAGACCCAAAACCAGGGTCTGTCACACTCAGACACCCCTGGTCTTTTTGTGATCCTGCAGATCCTGAGACTACACTTTCTCTGAGAGGGCTCCATCCCCTGCTTAGCCTCTGGAGCAACATCCCTCAGTGGAGCAGACTTCTAAAAGTTATGATTTTTTGCTCTGCAGCTTTACTGTTTGCTGGGAGCTGGCCCCTCCCCTGGCAGTCTCTCTTCTTAATATTGCCTGGGATTAACTTCTCTCCACGTCCTACCTTCCAGAAAGTGGTCACTTTTCTGTTCCTAGAATTGTTTCTCTTCTTCTCTTCGATCTGTTGAGTTTGTAGGTATTTGGAATGGTTTGATAACTATCTAGCTGAACTCCTGGGATCTGAGGATATTTAGGTCTCCTATTCCTCTGCCATCTTGCCCAGTATTTCTTTCTGTGTCTGGCATATTTCATGTAGTGTATTGTCCTCAAGGATCATCCATGTTACTCTAAAAAGCAGGATTTCCTTCTTTTCTATGCCTGAATAATAATAATATATTATATATTACTCCCATATTTTAGCTATTGTGAATATTACTCTGTGGTAAATAGGGGATGAAGATATCTCTTTCATATTCTGTTTTCATTCCTTCTGAATATGTACTCAGAAGTGAAATTGCTAGATCATATGGTAGTTCTATTTTTAATGTTTTGAGGAACCCCTATACTATTTTCCATAATGGCTGCATCAATTTACATTCCCATCAATGGTGTACAAGAGTTCCCTTTTTTTACAACCCTAGCAAATACTTGGTATCTCTTATCTTTTTGATACCTGCTATCCTGACAGGTGTGAGGTGATATCTCATTATTATTTTGATTTGCATTTCCCTGATGGTTAGTGATATTGAACATCTTTTTATGCACCTGTTGGCCATTTGCATATCCCCTTTGGGAAAATGTCTTTTCATAGTCCACTTTTTGATTGGGTTGTTTTTTGGCTATTGAGTTGTATGAGTTACTTATATATTTTGAGTATTAACTCCGTATCTTATATATGACTTGCAAATATTTTCTCCCATTTCATAGGTTTCCTTTTCCTCTGCTGTGCAGAAGCTTTTGAGTTTGATGTAATCCCACTAATTTATTTTTGCTTTTGTTGCTTCTGCCTTTAGCATCATATGCTACAGATCTTTGGCAAGAATGGTTGAGAAGCTTTTTACCTATGTTTTATTCCAGAAGTTTTACAGTATCATGTCTTACATGCTAGTCTTTAATCAATTTTTAGTTAATCTTTGTGAATGGTTTAAGATAAGGGTCAATTTCATTCTTTCATATGTGGTTATCCAGTTTCCCCAACACCATTCATTGAGGAGACAGTACTTTCTACATTGTGTATTCTTAGTGTCTTTGTTGTGGTTTAGTTGACATATATGTGTGGCATTATTTATGCGCTCTCTATTCTATTTTATTGATCTGTGTGTCTATTTTTATTCTAGTACCATACTGTTTGATTTTTATAGCTTTGTAATAGTTTGAAATCAGGAAGTGTAAAGCCTCTAGCTTTGTTCTTCTTTCTCAAGATTGCTTTGGCTATTCATGATCTTTTGTGGTTCCCTAGGAATTTTAGGATTTTTTTCTCTATTTCTTTGAAAAATGCCATTGGAATTTTGATAGGGATTGCATTGACTCTGATGATTGTTCTGAGGAATCTGGCCATTTTAATAATTCTAATTCTTTCAATCATGAACACAGGATATATTTGCATTTATTTCTGTCTTCTTCAATTTCTTTCATCAATGTGTTACAGTTTTCAGTGTACAGGTCTTTCACCTCCTTGGTTAAATTTATTCCTGAGCATTTTATTCTTTTTGATGCTGTTGTAAACAGGATTCTTTTCTTCTCTCTCTCTCATTCTCTCTCTCTCTTTTTTTTAGAGTTTGTTGTTAGTGTATAGAAATGCAACTGATTTTTGTATATTGATTTTGTATCCTGCAACCTTACTGAATTTATTAGTTCCAAAAATTTTATGGTGTAGTTGTTGGGGTTTCTGTTTATAAGATCATGTCACCTGCAAACAGAAACAATTTAACTTCTTCCTTCATGATTTGGATGGTTTTGATTTTGTTTTTGTTTTTTGGTGTTTTTGTTTGTTTGCCTAATTGCCTTGGCTCAGACTTCAGTATTATGTTGAATAGAAGTGGTGAATGGGCACTCCTTATCTCAGAAGAAAATCTTTCAGCTTTTCACCATTGTGTATGATGTTGGCAGTGTACTTGTCATATATAGCCTCTATTATGTTGAGGTACATTTCTCCTATGTCCAGTTGTTGACAATTTTTCACATAAGAGGGTGGTGAATTCTGTCAAATACTTTTTCTACATCTATTGAGATCTAGAATCACACTATTTTTAGTCTTCATTCTGGTAATGTGATATATTGCATATACTGATTTTGTATGTAAAAACCACCCTTGCATTCCAGGGATAAGTCCCACTTGATCATGATGTATGAATTTTTTAATGTGTTGCTGCATATAGTTTGCAAGTATTTTGTTGAGGACTTTTGTGTCTATGTTCATCAGGGATATTGGTCTACAATTTCTTTTCTTGAATTGTCCTTATCTGGATTTGGCATAAGGGCAATGGGTGGTCTTATAAATGAATTTGGAAGTATTCCCTCTCATCAATTTTTTGGAAGAGTTTGAGGAGGTTTGGCATTAATTCTTCATTTAATGTTTGGTAGAAATCACCTGTGAAGCCATCTGGTCCTGGACTTTTCTTTGTTGGGAGATTTTTGATGATTGTTTCAATCTCCTTATTCGCTATTGGTCTTTTTAGATTTTCCATTTCTTCATGATTGAGTCTAAGTAGACTAGGACTTTATTTCTTCTAGGTTTGTTATCAGATAATTGTTCATAGGAGTCTCTTATGATCCTTTGTATTTCTGAGGTATCAGTTGTAATGTCTCCTCTTTCATTTCTGATTTTATTTGAGCATTCTCTCTTTTCTTCTTAGTGTGGGTAAAGATTTATTGATTTTATCTATATTTTCAAAAACTGATTTCTAGTTTCATTGATCTTTTCTGTTGTCTTTCTAGTCTTTATTTCATTCATTTATTTATTTATTTATCCTTTAATCTTTTTATTTCCTTCTTCTCCTAACTTTGGGCTAAGTTTGTTCTTTTTCTAGTTCCTTGAGGCATAAAGTTAGAATGTTTATTTAAGATATTAGTTTCTTTTTTTAAAATGTAGGCATTTTCACTATAAACTTCCCTCTTAGAGCTGCTTTTTATGCATCACAGTTCAACTTCCACTAGTTTACCTAGTTATTTCATAATAAGTCTTAACATGTTGTATTTTCAGTTTTGTTTATCCAAAGATACTTTTTGACTTCCCATATGGTCTTTTTTTTTTGATCTATTGGTAGCTCAGGAGTATGTTGTTTAATTTCCACATATTTGTGATTTTCAAATTTTCCTTCTGAGGCACCTGGGTGGCTCAGTCAGTTAAGCCTCTGCTTTTGGCTCAGGTGCTGTTCTGAGTGGGGAATCTGCTTCTCCCTCTTCCTCTGCCTTTCCCACTCTCCCATGCTCTCTATTAAATAAATAAAGACAATCTTTTAATTTTTTTTCCTTCTGTTATTGATTTCTAATTTTATACTATTGTAGTCAAGAAGATACTTGATATGATTTCAATCTTCTTAAATTTGTTAAGACTTATTCTGTGGCCCAATATATGATCTATCATGAAGAGTGTTCTGTGTGTGTGTGAGAGAGAAGAATTTGTATGCTGCTGCTGTTGCGTGAAATGTTTTACATATGTCTGTTAGGTTCATTTGATCTATGGTGTTATTCAAGTCCAGTGTTTCCTTATTTATTTTTGTAGGATGATCTATCCATTATTGAAAGTAGGGTATTGAAGTCCCCTACTGTTATGGTACTGCTTTCCTTTTCTCCCTTTGTTTCTGCTAATATTTGCCTCATATATTTACATGCTCCAATACTGGGTGTGTATATTTATATTTGTTATATTCTCTTGATGACTTGAGTCATTGATCATTTTATAATCACCTTCTTTGTCTCTTGTTACAGATTTTGGCTTAAAGTCTATTTTGTCTGATGTGTATAACCATACTGTTCTCTTTTAGTTACCATTTGCATGGGATATCTTTTTTAACCCTTTACTTCCAGACTTACTGTGTGTCCTTAAATTTATAGTGAGTATCTTATAGGCAACATATTGTTGGATTGGATTTTTTTTCTTATCCATTTAACCACTCTGTATCTTTTGATTGGAGAATTTAATCCTTTTACATTTAAAATAATTACTGATAGGTAAAGCCCTACTATGGCCATTTTGTTGATTGTTTTCTTACTGCTTTTTAATTCCTTTGTTCCTTTCTTTCCTTTTGATGTTTTCCTTTGTGGCTCATTGATTTTGTTGTTGTTGTCATTTGTGTCAAGTTTTTATTTAAATTCCAGTTAGTTAACATATTGTGTAATACTGCTTTCGGGTGTAAAGATTCATATCTTACATGTAGCACCCAGTGCTCAACACAAGTGCTCCCTTAATCCTCATCACTCATTTAGCCCATCCCCCACCCACCACCCTTCCCTCAACCCTCAGTTTGTTCGCCATAGTTAAGAGTCTCTTATGGTTTTCTTCTCTCTCTCTCTCTTTCTCCCCCTTCCTATGTTCATCTTTTTGTTTCTTATTTTCCACATATAAGTGAAATCATTTGGTATTTATCCATCTTGACTGACTTATTTCGCTTAGCATAATACACTACAGCTCCATCCATTTAATTGCAAATTGCAAGATTTCATTCTTTTTTGATGTCTGAGTGATATTCCTCTGTGTGTGTGTGTATTGCAACTTCTTTTTTTCTAAATTTTTATTTCTTTTCAGCGTAACAGAATTCATAGTTTTTGCACCACACCCAGTGCTCCATGCAATGCATGCCCTCCATAATACCCACCACCTGGCTCCCCCAACCTCCCACCCCCCGCCCCTTCAAAACCCTCAGGTTGTTTTTCAGAGTCCATAGTCTCTCATGGTTAATCTCCCCCTCCAATTTCCCTCAACTCCCTTCGCCTCTCCATCTCCCCATGTCCTCTGTGTTATTTGT
>PISX010033928.1:0-14557 GCA_004024625.1 Mellivora capensis | reverse complement strand
ATTGGGGAGGGTATGTGCTATGGTTAGTGCTGTGAAGTGTGTAAACCTGGCGATTCACAGACATGTACCCCTGGGGATAAAAATATGTTTATAAAAAATAAAAATTAAAAAAAAAATTCCTGTCTTTGGGACTTTAGAGGAGCCTGGGGACAAACATGGAAACCAATGCATTGGGGTGAAGACTCTGTAATGAATAGGGTGCCTTCATGGCAACGTGGACATAAACAGCAAAGCAAAGAGGCTCTTTCCTGTTCAGAGGCGACAGAGATCCATGTCCATAGCAAGTGGAGACCCCCAGGGATATGAAATGATGTTTTGGGGGTGAAGAAAGTCATGGTGGGGGGAGAAATTAGAACCCAAGCCTTTTCTTTTCATCTCAAGTGCACGAAACCACTGACGAGCCTATGCCACACTGTGGAGGATCTCCTTGATCCTTTATGAATGATTCAGAATTTCCTAAAGGAAGGTCACCCATACATTTTCTTTGTATGGGCACCGCCATTCTTGGAAATCATAATGTTGGGACAGACCTGGTAGGAGAATCGATTAATACATAATTTCCAGTTAACTGGTTGAAGAGCATCATGTAAGCTTGAGTTAGTAATCACACGGGATACACCTTAACAACTGTCCTTTCCTGGGAATGTTTGCATTCGGACCAGAGTCTCTTCAGATTATTAATACGAAGACAAGCCCCTTTTTTTCTTTTGCAAGTTTTCTTCTTTTCTCACCAAGTGTATGAACAGCCGATCGTCTTGAGTTGTTTGAGGTCCCGTGGTTGCACGGTGCAAATTCATAGGGAATTTCTTAGGGAGAATAAAATATAACTGGGATATGGCAGCTACCTTGTGCACTTAGGAATATAAATGCATTTCTCAAATAAAGTTTCATTTTCACATGCACAACAATGTTACGTTGTGACATTATTGATTGGGAATGTTGCATCTAACACTTAAAGTAGTGCATTCTTTATTTATTTAGAAAAATAGCAGCTTTTTGGAATAAAGTGTGCAATGCCCACTATTTTAAAAAAATTGGATATATTTTAGAACTTCCCGTGGAACCATCCTTTGGTGTTGGATGTACGTGAGCTAAAGTCTTTTGTAGGTAAATCAATTGCAAGGCTCTGGTGATTCTGTTATTGATTCAAGATTAAATGTACTGACTTTCACTGCATTTAGTGCAATGTCTTTTATTCTAGGCTCAGATGTTATGGAGGGAAAGCTGTGTCCCATGAAATGGGTACAGTCATAAACAGGTGGGTAGCGTAAACGCATTATAAAAACACACATTTTGTTGTAGGTGTACGTATGACCCGATCTCCCAGAGAAACACCATCAATTCTACCCGTTATAACTAAGACTTGTACCAGAATCGAGAGAACAGTTTTTGCAATAATGAAATATTTCCAGTTTGGACAGAGGATTGATTCTCATCTTTCAAAGTGACCCTCTGTCTCTTTACTAAAATATCCTGATAACAGTTTAGATGACCCCACTGCTCTCTTTTCTATTCTGGACCTTTGAATACCTTTCCCCCTCATTGCTCTGTCTGTGCTGCTCCTAAGCATCGAATGACCTCATTTAGGAATATCACTCATGCTTTTCTACAGTACTTCTTCGTGAAAAGGATGTGCGGTGGTCCCATCTTCCCAAAAAAAGCATCCTGGGTGAATGGTACCTACTTTATCACTCCTCCTTCTCATTTTTCCATGCTCCTGATTTTTTAAGTTCTACTGTGTGTTTCATCCCCCGATCTTGTCGTTAACCCACTTCTTCCTTTTCAATAGTATTTCTTCAAAACTGTGCTGTGGAGAACCACTCAGATGTCGTAAGTATTTCCCATGGCCCTCCAAACACTTCTCACGGGTTTCGCACATCCTCATCTTCTTAATCTTCTTGTAAATGACCCACTGGGCTTGTCTGCCCTTGTACCATCTCTGTATCCTTTCTTTAAAGCACTTTCTATGCCATGTGCACCTTGAAAGCATATAATTCAGTGGCCTTCTGCATGTTCAGACAGAGGCATCACCACCAACCCCAACTATGTTTTGAACAGTATCATCCCCCCAAAAACAAACCCATCCCTCCCAACCCCTAAAGACTTAGACCACCCCTAATATCCCATCTCTATGCCTTTGCCTGTCCTGGACATTTTCCTGTTACGTGGAATCACACACCGTGTGGTCTCCACATCTGACTCCTTCCACGGGGCAGAACGTCTTCAGTGTTCATGCGTAGCTTGTAACATGTCAGGACTTTGTCATGTTTTAATGCCAAAGAATAATTCACTGTATGGCTGTTATGCGTTTTTGGTGTATCCATCCATCTTCTGATGGGCATTTGGGTTCTCCCCAGTTTTTTGGATATATTTATTTGGATATATTTTTTGGATATATTTTGGATATATTTGGTATTACAGTGCCTTGTATATTCACATACAAGTTTTTGCCTGACTGTACGTCTCTGTCTCTCTTGCGTACATGCCCAAGGGTCATTGGATAACTCTAACTATTTGAATAACTTCCAATTTCTTTTCGAAAGTGGCTGCATTTGTACCAACGTAAAGGTTCAGTCTCTCCATATCCTCACCAACACGCTCGTTTACATCTGTCTTTTTGACTACGTAGTCATCCTAGTGGGTATAAAGTGGTATCATATTTGATGTGCATTTATCCCGAAACCTAAAGATGTTGAGCATCCTTTCAAGTGCTCACTGGCCATGTAGCTTCCTTGGAGAAATGTCTGTTCAGATCCTTTGCCCATTTTTGTTTAGCTTTTATTGAGTTGTTAAAGGTTACTTTTAAAAATAACATTTTAGATACATGTTTCTTATCAGATATAGAGTTTGCAAATAACGTGTGTCCATTTTGTGTCTTCCCCCACTTTTGCACTGGTACCTTTTGCAACACAAATGTGTTGTAATTGCGAGGCATTTCTATTTACGTGTTTTTTTCCTTTTGTTTGCTTTTGCTCTTTGTCTTCTGTATAAAGAGTCTGCCTGAGCCAAGGGGATGCCAAGTTACCTCTGCATTTTTCCCTAAGAGTTGTATCGCCTTATGTCTTATTTTCAACGTGCTCCATTTTGACTCCATGTTTTAAATGATCAACAGGTGCTTCTTGTCCTGTTTTCTATCGACACAATACATCACATGAAGCCGTTTTTGAATATTAGATGAAATGAGCCTCTTGGGATCAATCCCGCTTGGCCCCAGTGAATAATCCTTTGCGTATGTTGCTGGATTTGGTTTGCTAGTATTTTTTTCTCGAGGACTTCACATCTCTATTCATAAAAAAGACGAATCCGTAGATCTGTGTTCTGGTGATGCATTCGTCAGCTTCTGGTAACGGGACTAGTTTCCCCACAGAATGAGTGGGAAGTGTCCCCTTAGCTTCCATGGTTTCCAAGCGAGTGTGAAGGGTGGTGTTAATGCTCCCTTAAACAATTGCTAGGATTCACCAGTGAAGCCATCTGGGCCTAGGATTTTCTTGGAGGAGCATTTTTTTTTTTCCCCTGTTACTAGTTCTTGGCTCGTTCTGTTCAGATTTTTGTCAACCATCTTTGGAGCTCATTTGCTGTCAGACATCCACATGGAAGGTACCCACTGGGAGGTTGATGGCTCTTCCAAGCATATCTCACATGACATTGTCCCTACACGTTTCACTTCTATCTTCCTACCCATCCACACCATAGTTCTACCCAAAATTGCAAAACCAGCACTTTTTTTTTTATAAGATTTTATTTATTTACTTAACAGACACAAGTAGGCAGAGAGGCAGGCGGCAGAGAGAGAGGAGGAAGAAGGCTCCCCGCTGAGCAGGGAGCCTGATGCTGGGCTCGATCCCAGGACTCTGGGATCATGACCTGAGCCTAAGGCAGAGGCTTTAACCCAGTGAGCCACCCAGGTGCCCCCAAACCAGCACTTTCAATGGAAAAGGTTCCATATTACTCGAAACATTGACCACAAAGAGGGAAACTTTTACTCACCTTTGTGAGTCTCTGTTACACCTTACAGATCTGAAAACTTGGGTCCTCACCTTCACATAGGCACAGCTCTGGAAAATGACTCTTTGTTGTTGCCCAAACGGCGTGGCCCCTTTCCATCCCTTCATCTCACAAGCCCAGTGCTGTCTCGTTAGCCCACCCAGGGCAGAACCCCTATGGCGCCCCCCATGTCAGCCTTGTCTAATCCTTGCCCTCCCCTGGTGTACAGATGCAAGAAATGCGGGAAGTGTAGCTAGCATAGACCACTCTCCAAAGGTCTCCAGATACACGCTCCTTTCGACAAGTGTTACCATGATTGGGGATTTGATCCTGATTTTGGAGGCTTGGAAATCTAAACTTGTGAACGAGGCAGAGGTTGATACATCTATCAGGGGAAGACCAGCATTGACCAAATTGCAGTGAGGATTTATTCACTGACCATAAACCATAAAACTCTCCGTAACTATCAAGAAAAATGGACAAGTCATCCTTCAGCTGGGAATTGGCATGCAAAATTCACAAGGTGTTATAGGGACAGCCCTGAATTTAAATTAAAAACAAACAAACAAACAAACAATGAGAGAGGGGGAAAGTGCTAACGTACTCATTTCCTATTCTTACAAACGTATCCTTGCCAAGAAAAAGATAATAGTGGATTTCACTCATTCATTCTTTCATTCCTTAAATACATTCTGAGGTCCTGCTGTTTTCCACATGGTGACTTCCCCTGGGAATGGTGAGGTGAACAGAAAAGACAACAAAAGTCCCTGAGCATGTAACATTTTTATTGCCTTGAGGAAAAAATAAAGACCAGAGACATCTCATGAAATGCACAGTGTCATAGAGAATGGTTGAGTGCATGCATGGAAGGCTGCTGGGTTGGCTTCCGTTTCCTGATGTTCATACCTGTGCCCAAGTTCATTATGTTTTGTTTCCATTTATCCATAAAGCAGACCTATTTCCCTTAATCTCACGTCCTGGGGAAGGACATGACCTTTTCCGCTGGCCTATCAGGGATGTCCTGTTTCTGAACTCTTGGATCAGCACTGTTGATGTTTTGGACCAATGTCCTTTTTGTGTGGGGGTCTGCCTGGACCCTGTAGGGTGTGAGCTGTGCACTTGGCCTCTGCCAATCCCTCCTCGGTGTCCCCTCGTGAGGAAGAGCAGGGAGGCAGACATCCACAAGAGGGAGAACCACCCGCTTTGGGACACTTCCCCTCTCTGGAAACAGAGGGTCACCCTGGCGTCCTGTTCCCTGTCCCTCAATTAATTTTGAATCGTGAAATTCACACTCTGGTGTATGTGGCTTTGTTTCTTCCTGTGAATAATGTTTACGTCCTGTAACCGATTTCTAAGCTCTGGGAGGGCTGGGGTCATAGCTCACATTGCCTTTTGTCTTTGGAGTGTCTACCGGATAATGAACACCTCCTGGATGATGAGCCGCCATGGTGTGTTTGACTCTACATTGCAAAGTTGAAGCTAATTAACAAAGGAGAGAATGTTTTTGCTCGAACCTTTTTTTTTTTTTTTGCAGTATGGGTGAACTGGTTGTCAGAATCTGTGAATGCCTAATTTTACGTAAACTATTTATTTCCACTTCTGACATTTGGCAGCTGTTTTTTTCAACAGACCCTGAAAGGTTCCATTTTCCTCGAAACATCTACTTACGCTGGTGTCATGAGTTCAGGATTTATCTTTATAACATGTGACTTAGCTTGAAGAGAGACAATTTATACTTGTGGCGTGCACATGATCTTGAATTGAAACCTAAGATTTAAAAAAAAAAACATTTTAGGGGTGCCTGGGTAGCTCACTCATTAAGCATCTGCCTTCAGGGTCCTGGCATCAAGTCTCCCATCAGGCTCCCTGCTCAGCGGGAAGCCTGCTTCTCCCACTCCCACTCCCCCTGCTTGTGTTCCCTCTCTCACCATGTCTCTTTCTGTCAATTAAATTTAAAAAAAAAAAAAAAGAATAAAAATTTAAAAAATTTAAAAATCTGCATATCTTTATATTTTTATCAGGTTTTGATACTTAGAAAATCAAACTGAAACAGGAGAGCTCAGTTATCTTTTCTTTCTTTGGCTCTTTCTGACAGTATCTTAAACAACGATGGAAAGCAAGACAATAATTGTGATTTTTCCAAAGGCTGTCTCAATTTTTTGCAAATGGCTGGCAAGTTTCTTAGCTGATCCTAATCTCAATGTATTAGATTTCTAGCGCTGCCTTAACAAATTACCGCAAACTTGGTGGCTTAAAACAACAGAAGTCTATTCTCTCCCAGTCCTGGAGACCAGAGGTCTGAGTTCCAGGCGGAGGAGGACTGGGCTCCTGCCTGAGGCTCCAAGGGAGCGTCCTTCCTGCCTCTTCCAGCTTCCAGGAACTCTGGGCATCCCTGGGTTTGTGGCTGCCTCCCTCCCATCTCTGCCTCTGTCTTCATGGCTTCTCCTGTGTCTCCTCTTCTTATCAAGAAACCGGTCATTGGACTCAGGGCCCACCTAAATCCAGAATGATTTCCTCTCAGGATCCTTAATGAATGACTTCTGTAAATAACCATTTCCAAATAAGGTGGCATTCTAAGGCTCCAAGTAGGCATGAATTCTTGGAGGACACTATGCAACCCAGGTATCTAAATTTGTCAAATAGGGCATTATTGTGATTTCCGTGTGTGGGAGTACAAGGGGTGTCCAGTGTTTCCATCCATGTGTTGGGCTATTACTGGGCTCAGGATGAAGCCTGGTCCTTCACCCACTAGACCACCTTCACTGAAGAACCTAGAACTTTCTGTGACTTCATTTATTTCTTGTGTCCTCTTGGCTTTCAAAAAATGTAGTTATTCAGTACCAAGAAGTTTGTTTTCTGAAACTTTAAAGCCTCCCCACTAGTTTTAAAAGCAGGAAAAGCATTTTTCCCCATATTAGCTATAAAATTCATGCCTTTGTTCTTGTGATGGGTAGGGATCTATCTCACATTTTTGTCTAAAATTCCAAAGCTATGAATATAAAGTGAAACTATCACTTTGTTATATTCTTTCCACCTTTTCTCTATGATAAAATCCAATTACTAATGCTCCTTAATGGCCTGTCTGGGAATTGCAAGTTGGCCACTTACCATTTCCAAATGCAGGTCCTAAAAATTAACATATAAGGTTAATACTGGTTTTTAAAAAGGGACTTATTCGAATTCATCTGAAGTTGTAAAGTGACTTGCGGACTTTTAACGAAATGCCTCCTGATTTCTTTTCAAATCAATCACTTTACACATCGCCCTTGGGAGCAGCTCTGGTGTGCCTGAACCCAGGATTGGTTCTTTATTTCGTATTTTAATAAATATTTAAATAAATATTTAAATAAAGAAATAAATTCTTTATTTCGCATTTTCACTCTTGTCCCAGGTTGCTGTCAGTTAACATTCTTGTCTGGTTTTAAACACAGGTGAGTGTTGATGGTGTTCATTACACACAAGTGTAGGCCAGTCTTGTGGCAGGAGCTGGTGCCATGTGCTTGATTCATGCATGCCACGTGGCCTTTAGCAGTGGAAGGACCTGTGCTTGGATGGCATCTGACTTAGGTGGTGGGTGGGACACAGGATAGCATGAACAGAGATACCTAAAACCTGTGGGATCTGAGCCCACTGCTCGCAGAAAGTGGATTTTTTTCCCTGAAAAAATATTATCTTCTTATTGCTTCACCAGCTGAGTGTTTGGCCAGTGAAAATAAAATAAAAAATAACTAATTAAGTAGGCTTCCTAATTATAGGGAATGTTTAGGCTTTATTTTTTATTTCCTAGAAAGTAAAAGCAGAGCATCGTGCTTTAGATTCTAGTAGCTTCTGATACTTCTAGCCCTGTTCATTAGGCTTCTTTCTTTCTTTATTAGTTTACACGGAGAACCTCTTTACTCTGAGAGATTTTTTTCCCCACTTTGATTGGGATATAATTGACCTGGACATTGTAACACCTTCAGGTTTGCAACATGATACATGGTAACACATCTCGGCCCACGTCACCACACATTCTAACAGGTTTGGGTGCACAACATGATACATTGTATCAATAGTGGGAGCACAAACACGATACATTGTAACAGCTTTACATGTACAGCATGATGGTTTGATGTATGTACATATTATGAAATGATCACCTCATGGGTTCATTTAACATCACCTCATACACTTACAATTTCTCTTTTCTTGTGATCAGAAAAATTTTAAAATATTTTATTTATTTGAGAGAGAAAGAATGACTAAAGGAAGGGGCGGAGGGAGAAGCAGACTTTCGGCTGAGCAGGGAGCTCGATGCAGGCCTCGATCCCAGGACCCTGAGATCCTGACCTGAGCTGAAGGCAGATGCTTAGCCGACTGAGCCACCCAGGCACCACTTGTGATGAGAATTTTTAAGATCCATTGTTGGGGGGGTGACGTTAGCCTCAGTGAAAGTATAAATTTCGAGACTGTTACACACTTTCACATAAAGATGAACAGTACAAATATGATTTATAATTAACGATTAGAATTTATGAGTTCTTGAATTTGCAGTGGGATTTCTGTTTATTTTAACTGGTAAAGATAATCACTGGCATGTGAAGCGAATAGTACTTGCCTTTTATAATTCATCCCGAGGCCAGCCTTTGAAGTCCAAATTTGGGAACCTTCCTATCCTTCCTTGAGAAATGGAGATTTTAGCAAATCAAAATGAGTAATCGCTTACATTGACATGGCAACAACAAGATCTGTGATGTGCATATTCTACAAATGCTATAATCTGAAGTTGGTAGAAGCCCCAACCCACCACCCCATCATCCAGAAGTTCTTTCATTTGGTAGGTAGTGTGTTGGAGTCCTGGAAGCTTACTGAGCCATGGGGTGACATGTTGGGTTGCTGGATCATGGAGGGGACCCAGGAAGGGTCTTAGGGGATGGAACAACAAGCAGGACCCCACTGCTCGGTCTGCTGGCAGCAGCTGTGGCTAGTCAGCAGAGAAGCATTTACCTGATGTCAGCAACCTGCACAGTGGGGCTCTCCAGTCACTTTCCTGTACGTCACAGGTAAGATCACACCTACCTGCCCATCTTCCACCTGCCCTGTGTGTTCCTGGATTCCTCTTACTGACCCAGCACGTAACTAGCCCCTCCTTCTCCACACTCACCACTATCACTGATGATTCCGTCCTTCGTTCTCCACCCCATGTGAATAACCAGGCATGGGATCCATTTGGGATTGCCTCTCCAGGGCTAATCCCCACAGAACTTCAAATGGGAGAAGAAACGTGATGGAGGAAAAACTCAGGTGTAGAGCTAAAGGGTCCGAGAACTGTCTTCGGATAACAGAGGGCAGGTGAAGGTGTCTTAGCTCAGGGTTGACTCCGGATGAAACAGGGACCCCGGGTGCACCGCTGAGTTGGACATTTTAATGTGGTTAATTTTATGCTATGTGAATTTGAGCACAATACAAGAAAAATGAAGTCTGAAGCTGGCTAAGGCCCTCCCTGAGCTCCCTCTACGCTGTCCTAAGAGGGGCCCCGTTTGAGAGCAACTCTTAAAAGGAACATATAAGCAAATCAAACAGAAAACAGACCAGTTCGAGACACACCACAACATCCTGAAACTCAAATAATAGTAATAACAATAACAACAACAATAATAAAATAAAATAAGAAAAGAAACTGTCCCCAAGGACCTCTTTTTCCCTTTCTGCTACATCCAGAGGCATTTCATCATGAGGTCAAACATGGCCTTTTTCAATTTGAGTTGCTAATGGGATCCCTATGCTTTTGACTAGGTAAACACCTACTTTAAACAAATTCTTTTAAAACTGCAAACTGTACAAATGAGAGATGTGGGATGCCTGGGTGGCTCAGTGGATTAAGCATCTGCCTTTGGCTCACGTCATGATCCCAGGGTTCTGGGATCGAGTCCTGCATCAGGCTCCCAGCTCAGCACAGAGTCTGCTTCTCCCTCTCCCTCTGTCTGCTTCTCCCTCTGCCTGTCGCTCCCCCTACTTGCACTGTCTCTCTCAAATAAATACAGAAAATCTTAAGAACTAATAAAAGGAACGAGAGACTTTTATCTATATGCACTTCTCTGTTTCTACCCATCCCTTTAGGTATGTATCCAACAATCACTTGTTGCAAGCATGCCATTTAACAGGGCCCTGGGTTCACCCATGCATATTTTATTTTGTCTTTACACCCACCCACCGCTTTGTTAGCAAGTGTGGCTTTACTTTGTGGAATCATGACATTTACATTTAAATGGAAACCACTCTGAGTTTGAAAAAAAGAAAAAAAAAGGGAACAAATTGTTATGTGAATTTAACATTGTTCATCTCCTATCCTAACTTCTCCAGAATCACCAAGACCAACTCATCAACCTCAATTGTATATATCTGTTGGCTTTTTACACTTGCTAAAGTCATGATTTTCTTGTATTTGTTTAAAGATTTGTTTTATTTATTTTAGAGAGCAGGGGGAGTAGCAGAGGGAGAGAGAATGTCAAGCAGACTCGGTGCTGACCAGGAAGCCCACATGGGGCTCGATCTCACCACCCTGAGATCGTGACCTGAGCCAAAATCAAGAGTCAGATGCTCAACTGACCCACCCAGGCACCTTTAAAGTAATGATTTTAAATATTTACCGATATGCAATAATTGAACGCATGGTGGCATCTCAAGGGATTGTTTTATTTTTATGTGTTTGTGTGTGTGTGGGTATATATATATATTTATATTTATAAGATTTTTATTTATTTATTTGGCAGAGAGATACAGAGAGAGCACAAGTAGAGCAGCAGGCAGAGGGAGAGGGAAAAGCAGGCTCTCCACTGAGCAGGGAGCCCAACACGGGGCTTGATCCCAGGACCCTGGGATCATGACCTGAGCGTAAGGCAGACACTTAACCAGCTGAGCCACCCAAGTGCCCCTTGAGTGATTATTTTAAATCAGGGATAACTCTTTAAGGAAAAGCATGTTTCATCCTATCTTTGGGTAGTCAACTGATCATTCATTTCTGTTTTTTATTATAATCAGTTAAAAACCATGACTTCTAACAAAGAGAAGGGAAAGTTAAATTTGCTGGCCATGAATTAATGCCATACCGTATGTAGTTACAAGGCCCCAGGTAAGCCCCATGTGGATGAAAAGTGGACGAAACAGCATGGGATTCAAATAAAATCCCTTTGTAAATGAAACTTGTTTTCAGAATGATGAACGTCATCTAAGAATCAGTTTTGGCCTGGGTTTTCTACTTTCTTAGTGTGGTTCTTCATAAACCCTGAAGTATTCTGTCCATCCAAATGCCGAAATGTTATTTTTCCTTTTCCCGAGGTTGCCATGCAGTTTGGGATTCTAGACGAGTGGGTGGTTTTCGGTAGCGGCCTTCTACTAAGACTTATCTTCATGGATTCAGTTGCTTCTCAATCTATTAGGAATTTTTGCCTCTAACTTTTTCTTTCCCCACACAACAGTAAGACGAAAAGGTAGCCCTGCTCCCATCCCACTTATTTTCTCATCATTATCAACCTATGGACTTGAGAACCATGCAAGGACCCTTCCCCACCTACGGTTTCTGGTGCTGAGGACCTCTGACAGCTGAATGCCAGAGGGTAAATATACCTTGCTTAGGAGGACAGAGAACACCTAAGCTCTCTGGAGGAGAGATGGACACGGTTCACCATCTCAAAAGTCGTTACGATATCTGGGACTCTCTTTTTTAAGTAAGCTCCATAGCCAGTGTGGGGCTTGAACTCACGACCTCAAGATCAAGAGCTGTGTGCTCTACTGACTGAACCAGCCAGGCACCCCTCTATATCTAGGACTCTTGGCACAACAATGTGTGCCTATGACTTTAGGCACTTGTTGACAACACGTTAAAGGCCCAAGACATGCATTTATGCCCCCATTTCTCAGAAGAATGCACTTTGTAAATACAGCACAATAGCACACCATACACTGAGAGCATCTTTATAGGCCCTCTGTCAGAACTTTGTCTTGGAATTTTCTATAAAGCCCTTGCCAAGTATTTATTTTTTAAAGAAAATGAAAAAAACAAATTACAGGTAGCCTGAAGGGAAAATAAAATTTAAAAAGAGAGTTATATGGTTATATTGGGCTATGTGAACCTGAGTGGTCTAGAAACGTCTCACCCTAGATTCACATGTTTGTTTGTTTGTTTGTTTGTTTGTTTTTTTGCCAAATTGGAATTCCAGCCTGGCATGTCCATGTGAAAGTCTGTAATTTAAATCCCCAAACATCTAGTTAAATTTTGACACCTCGTCTTGGTGGGTTACATTTATTGCTAAAGTCCTGTATTCATCCGACTCAAGAGTTTCCTGGTTTTAAAACCAACTCAGGCTGAGGAAGGAGGAAACAGCACATTGGTAGCACTTTATGTTAAGTGGTCAAAAAAGAAAACCATACCTTTGCCTACTTTTACTTTCTTATTTGTGGCTCTACCCTTCATATCCAATGCAACATTGTTTCCATGTC
The DNA here is from genome assembly GCA_004024625.1 of Mellivora capensis. Lineage (NCBI taxonomy): Eukaryota > Metazoa > Chordata > Mammalia > Carnivora > Mustelidae > Mellivora > Mellivora capensis. The sequence goes on along the minus strand of PISX010033928.1, from coordinate 2,095 downwards.
CTCAGGATAATTTGTAGTTCTGAGAACAGGAGCCCTCTGTGTGTGAACCATTACTTTTGCTTTCATCTACTTGGATACAAAGTATCCATTTTGAGAAGTATCTAGTACATGGTATCAAGTTTTGTCTTCATTTTCCATCCCATTAAATTATAATTTAAATGTTATCTGTGTCGTCCTCACACCTGAGTCTACTAGGAAAGGCTGCAGTCATTCTCGTGATGAACAAATGTGATTTCGTCTTTACTCGTGGTGTGCACGCAAACATCTGCATGCGGTTTTAAAAGGTTTAATTTCCAAATCCCCTTTCACACATGGCACACACATTCCTGTTGAATTCATAGTGTGCATCTGGCTTGTCCCACATGGTTCCTCATTTAGGGAAGCTCCCAGCCCAGTGCAGCAAATGAACGCAGATCTTATTAGTTCCTTTCAAGTTCCCAAGCCAATTAATTTTATATGTTCTACAACGTTTAAGAGAAGTGAGTGGCCAAAATCCAACAGCTTCTACTATAAGAGAATAGAATTGAGTGTATTTCATTGTGGATTTGCCCTTTGTTTTTTCTTAGAATTTTGGTTCATACAACATGTAATTAGTAACTGGTTTGCCTTCCCAGTGTGCTGGGAGGACTTGGTTTTCTTGTTCAAAAGCCACAACTCTGAGAACATTTTCCAGGATCTTGACTTATTCTCCTTGTCTCTGAAATGGTCCATAAGAGGGGCAGGATTTTCTCAATCCTCAGACAAAATGCCTTTTATTGTCTCCGATCTAAGACCAGAGCATATTACTTATGAGACCACTCATTCTCCAAGTGGAAAGTTTCTTGTCACCATCTGTGATCTTGATCTAGTATTGGCCACTTGCTGTAAGAAATTTGGGACTTTCCTGTCCAGGCCACAGCCTGTCCCTTTCAGCCATAATGAAAAGTCAAATGGTGCCATTTCTTGGTGACATAAGTTCAGTGAACCACACAGTCTTCCCTCTGATTCTGTCTATTCAGTAAGGCTGAATTTTCTTTTCGTGTGGTTTGGTTTACTTTCTACGATTCACATGGGCACTTCCGCATGGCTCACAACTCCTGCTGGTGTCCACTCCATAGTGTTGCACACAGGAATATTTTAGGAGTTCCAGAGCAAGGTTGAGAGCATTCGGGAGTAAAGGGATTGGGTTCGTCAGGATGTCATGTCATAGATACTATGCAGACCTGCTGTGGCAGGAAGTTTCCCTGGATCAGTCTTCCTTGTAGGTGTATTTCCATATTATTGGAGTCAGCATTCAATAATCAATGTTCCATGCATACCAAGTGTCACAGGCCAGCTCCTCACACACATTCCGTGTGTCGTACTCATCACAGAAAGTTGTAGAATGTGTGTCGAATGGCACACTCTTTGCTCTTAGTTTTGAAATGTCCTTCTGACCTAAAGAGAAGCAAGGACCAGACTGAAGAAATTTGGCCGACCTTCTCATTTGTTGGCCCAAATCAGATACATGTCAGAGAGACGCTGAGTTACAGATGAGAATAAAAAAACCCCTGTATTTACTGAATTTTCACTCAAAAAAAGCTAGAATTTTCCAAATAACATTTTTCTAGACATGTTATACAGAGAATGATTCTAACAGATTGCAAGAACTTTAAAACACAGACAGCAAAATGCAAAAAACTTCCGCTCATCAATAGCTATGATCTAGCCATATTCTTTTTTTCCCCAAAGATTTTATTTATTTATTTATTTGTCAGAGAGAGAGCGAGAGCGTGAGAGTACACAAGCACGCAGAGTGGCAGGCAGAGGCAGAGGGAGAAGCAGGCTCCCTGCCAGGCAAGGAGCCCGATGTGGGACTCGATCCCAGGACCCTGAGATCATGACCTGAGCCGAAGGCAGCGGCTTAACCAACTGAGCCACCCAGGCATCCCGATCTACCCATATTCTTGCTGTGAAAACTTATAAGGATTTTTTCAAGTTTACATGTTTTAACTATTTTGCAAATCAATGCATGAAAACATTAATATTTATATTTTATGAAGGCCAAACTCACCACTCTCTGTGATAACTGTTGCTTTTATTAAGGAAACATTTTCTCTTTTTGCTTTTTTATTTT
>PISX010033927.1:0-14544 GCA_004024625.1 Mellivora capensis | reverse complement strand
CCCCAAGAATTTCTCTTCTTTAACCTGGAAACAAGTGACAGAAATTCTGGAAGCTGGAATTACTATATTCCCCTTGGGAATGCAGAAGTGACTTAAAAAGACAATGGTGAAGTTGCCCAATACACAAGACAATCTAAAGCATGATTCTACCATGGTTCTACTTTAGGCTTTGTGTAAAGTTCTAAGTACATTAATAGTGTTTAAGACAACTTCTTCACTGGACATTGTTTCATTCTTTCTCTCCTCCTTCTTCCCCCTGCTCCTCTCCCTTCTCCTTTTCTCCTTCTCATTCTTCTTCCACTTCTCTGTCTATCCCTGTCTTACTACTCCCCCTTCCACACATAAAATTACTTTCTTTCCAATGAGAAAGGAAAGATGTTAAGTGACTGCAGAGTCTAGATAATGGGTTGCTTTATATTAATGGAGCTTAGACTTCAAAAATATGACAAAACTGGTGTCTTGGAAAGATCACATTGGAATCAATTTAAAGAATGCACTGAAATAGCAAGTTGAATACAGGGTTCCAGTAGCAGGCTGGGTGGTAAGATCATTAGCTGAACAAAGAATTAACAGGAAAGAATGGGTACCTTTTCTTAATTCTTGGCAATTAAACTGGTAAGTTCCAACACTTCATTGGTGAGGAGAAAAAGGAGTCAATAATTAATTTAAGTTCTCTAATTTAGAAAGTTGATGGGTGATATCATTTACCAAGATTTAAAAAATAGCAATAGCAAGTATGTTGAATAGATACTGAACTGAGTTTTGCAGATAAAGTTCTTTAGGAAATGGAGGGACCTTCACCTTGAGTTTTTAATATGTGATTGGATCTAACATCTGTAAATGTTAACAAGGTATGGACAAATACACCCTCACATTTACACAAACACAAAGACACACAAAAGAGAGAAAAAAATTGATGTTTCTACATTGATGCAAACAGTTTAGTAATTTTTTTAACATAAAAAAGAATGTATAATTCATAGACTGAGTAATTTATAAAGCTAGGTAAAAGGAAATCCAAACAGATAAATTGAGATTGGATGTAGATAAGATTGAGAATCTGTCATTCTTCCAGTAAGACAGGGGCAATGGTGGGCATGGTATTTAACACCTGCGATTTAAGTGTTTAAGGAATTTTCACATCATACTTTATTACTGAGGTCAGTAATGAGGATAAAGTTGTGAAGATCAAGGGTAAGATTATAAAATATTTTGTAATGCTTCACGAAAGGACACAGATTTGAATTTATCTACATTTGCTATAACCACAATTCTTCTTTACCTACTGCTAATCAGGGAATTATAGTATTATAAAAAAAGAAAAAAAATGAATTCCGCAAAACCAGATTATTTTTTACAGACTCAATTTATTAAACCCGGTTTATATCATCCCCTCCAACAGGTGTCTTTCTAGTTGCTCTTACCTAAGAGGCTTTGAGTAAGGCATATTACTTACTTTGGCCATGCTAGTGGCCCTGACATAATGGCTTGAAAAGCATTTGTGTGTAGTCTTCCATTAACATGAAAAAAACATACCTGTGTAAGCTATCCGGGAGAAGAAAGATTTGAAAAAATGTGAAATAGAGAAAACTCAGACAAGATCAGTGTAAGCACAGATGATGACATTGTAACTATCCTCCATGTAGCTGTTACACTATCGATGAAAGTATGGTTGAATCTAGATTTGGACTGTTAGTAATAGACATAAAAACATTATTTTGTTGTTGTTGTTTGCAAATTTATATTCTTAGAATGAGACTCAGAATCAGAACATCTATCAGGTTTTGTTTATATAGGCATAGTTTTTCCCCTTCATTATGAATCATATTAGCTGAATACAGAAATCTAAATTAGCTTTTCTGTCCTTATTGCTTATTCAAGATTTTTTTTTTTTAGTTTTTTTGTATGTTTGTTTAGTTTTTGAGATTTTGTCTAAGTCATTTGCCTGTCTCATTGCTGACTTTAAAAGTAATCTGTTGTGGTTTCCACTAACTGTCTTTGAGTTTTATTTTTCTTTTTGGCATTCTACAATCTAATGATAATGTCTCTAGTTAAGGTTTCCTGGGAATTCATAATCTGAAAGACATGCAGAGCTTCTTAAACCTGAAGATTAAAGTGTTTCACACTTTTGAAAATGTCTCAGCTAATATTTTTTCAAAATACATTTTCTACATTCTGTCTCTCTTATCCTTTGGAAATTACAATGCTATATACATCAGAACTTTCATAATACTCTGTATGTCTCTCACTTCCTTTTCTGTATTTTCTATTCATTTTTGGCTATCTGTGTTTTTGTGTGGATGTTTTCTACTGATGTGCCATCCAGACCACTCATCTTCTTTCTGACTGTATTTAATTGATATGTTGAATTCTTAATTTTAATTATAATTTTAAAATCTAATATTTCCATTTCATCTTTTTTATTTATTTTAATATTTTAATGATCTTTTCCGTTTTATCTGTTTTTTGAGTATATAAATCACTGTAATTTAAAGTTTTTAACATAACATCAATATCTGAAATTGCCTTGGTTCTATGTCTACTTTCCAAGTTTTGTCTTTTTCTTCTTTTTTTAAAGATTTTATTTATTTATTTAACAGAGAAAGAGAGAGAGAAATCACAAGTAGGCAGAGAGGCAGGCAGAGAGGGAGGGAGAAACAGGCTCCCCGCTGAGCAGTGAGCCTGATGTGGGTTTCAATCCCAGGACCCTGGGATCATGCCATGAGCTGAAGGCAGAGGCTTAACCCACTGAGCCACCCAGGCACCCCTGTCTTTTTCTTCTTAATTTTTCTCATTGGTTTCATTTGTTACCTTTTGTACTATGTACAAAAACAAGGTAGAGGCTCTACATGACTTTATCTTTCTAGAAAATAGTTACTCATTTTCTAGTGACAAACATTTTCTCCTGACCAAACTTTAGTCAGGGTCCTCTGAACTTTCTACTTGACTAGTCCCAAACTTGGGCTTCAATCTCTGTCCTTGTAGAGTCCAATTTTAGCAAGAATCCTGTCACTTCAGTTCATCTATAATCCTCCCTTACCTTGTTGTTCCCTTTTATTAATTTTCCATCAAATGATCCCTTCTTATTCTGTTTTTTTGGCTATAAATTCCCACATTTTCCCTATTGTATTCAGAACGCAATCTCTCTTTCATACTACAAAACCCCATTGTTGTCAGAAGTTTTTAACAAGTGTCTGAATAATTTATTTATTTATTTTTTTAAAAACTCTGCCAGCAACTAGAGTAAAGTGGAAAAAGGCCATTCACTTTGGTCTATCATAGTTTGGGATGTCTTATAGAAGGGTTTCAGTCCTCATGGAGGTTATTCTAAGTCTAATTTGTCTGTAGTTTAGGGGTTTATCTGTTTAGGCCTGTCAACTACAAATCTAGAGTGTATACGGTGGCCCGTGATAATTGGAGGTTCTTTGAATTCCAATTTTTGTTTCCTAGTACAATAAGATTGTCCAAGATCTGCTTTCGTTTTTGACTCCATTTTCTATTTTCTGCTTCACTTAATTTGCTTTTTGCCCTGTATGGCATAAGATCTGGAAGTGTTTTGAATGGAAAAATAAGCAAAAGAAATCTGGCACACATTTCTGATGGTCTCTTTCCTTTCAGATTGGATCATTCTACTGGCTGTCAGCAGAAAACTGAAGTTCAAATCCTTTCTTCCCTTATCCACAATTGAACTCTTCTGAACTGCTGCTTGTTTCTCCATGTCTGAACCTCACACACCTATGAATCAGCCAATGCAGTGGGGGGAAGTGACCACACAAACTCTTTCCTTCTCCCCCAAATCAGATCCTAAAATCCTGCCTCCTTGATTGCTCTTCCATGACTTTAAGCAGCTGTTTCATGCATTTTATGCTGTTTGTATAATCAGTTTGTAGGGTCGTTCTGGTATAAGCTCATCTGTCAAGCTATAAGTAGAAGTTAAAGAATTTTTTTAAACTAATGACCATTAAAGTTTATGCAGATCTTTATGTAGCTGGCTCTTTCTCATCCATGAAATTTCAGCTCAAATATCGTATCCTCACACGAACTATTCCCTGACATTACTATCAAAAATTGCCACTTGCTCCAAGTCTTTCTTATACCATGTATCTTTATTTTATAGCCAGTATCTTACTTATCACTATATTAAATAAGTGTGTGTGTACACATGTGTGTGTGCGTGTGTGTGGTTTGTGCACGTGTGTATGGTGTGTGCCTATGCTGCAGTTTATTTCATTCCACAATGAAGATCTTGAAACAGAGTGGAATTTTTTGTCTTGACTGTCTCAGTATTCTCTGTGTGTATAATGATATATATAGAAAAAAATCGTAAATATCTACTTGTAGATTAATGTAAGTATGAGATAATGAATGGAATATATATGATTATTGTGTTATTTTCAGTATATATATGATATATTTATTAAATTTATCCAAATAAAAAAATTCATGAGTATACCAACTAACCCTCTTAAATAAGCATTCTAACTCCAGAGTCCAAGATGAATGTGAAAGACAAATACAAAAAATAAAATGATGGAGGAGATCTTGCCATACTAGATAAGATACACTACAAAGTTTCCATTGAAATCTTGTGATTTTTAAGAAAGCTAGAATTATAGATCATACAAAATATTGGAATACAAAAGGAGGATTTACTATGTATGGAATTTTAGCATATATCAAAGGTGATGTCTCAAATTAGCAGACTAAACAAATCAGATATGGATTAAACTTTGCTTAGAAATTTGTCTGTACATTCAGAAGCAGAATGTAACTGGGTTCTCCTCACCTATGAACTAATAATTGTCACTTCAATTAAAAAGAGAAGCATGATCTCTGGGTCCTGAGATGGAGTTCAGGGTTGGCTTTGCACTCAGCGAGGAGACTGCTTCTCTTTCTCTCCCTCTCCTCCTCCTGCTTGCACGCTCTCTCTAAGATAAATAAATAAGTCTTTTTTTTTTTCAAAAGAGAAGCATGCATGACCAAATTATCACAAACTCAATTAAAAAAAAAACAAATTTTATTTAGCAAAAAAATTTACATTCTTTTTTTTAAAGATTTTATTTATTTATTTGACAGACAGAGATCACAAGTAGGCAGAGAAGCAGGCAGAGAGAGAAGGGGAAAGAGGCTCCCTGCTGAGCAGACAGCCTGATGTGGGGCTCAATTCCAGGACCCTGAGATCATGACCTGAAGGCAGAGGCTTAACCCACTGAGCCACCCAGGCACCCCTTAAAAAAAAGAAAAAAACTTTTAAATGTTAGAAGAACTGTTAGCTGAAAATTTTCTAAGAGAAAATATTTTTAAGAGAAAATATTTCGAAGTAATTGTTTGGAATCATTTTAAACTTAAATAAAAGTGAAAATTTTAATTCTTCCAAGATGAGTGATAGGGGCATCTGGGTGGCTCAGTCAGTTTAGCATCTGCCTTCAGCTCAGGTTATGATCCCAGGGTCTGGGATGGAGCTCTGCACCGGGCTCCCTGCTCAACAGGGATCTTGCTTCTCCCTCTCCCCACCTTGCTGCTCCCGTGCTTGTGTGCACTCTCTCTCTCTTTCTTTCTAAGTAAAATAAAATCTAAAAAGAAAAAGACGAGTGATAAATTTTTATCACATAATGATATGACTGGAAGAAGCAGTTGTTAGAATTATTTCAGAACCTAATATCAGAACATCTCTGGTTTTTGTGACATTTTCCTAAAGCCTCCTACACCATAGCCATTAGCTGTTGCAGGTGCAGACATCACAGTCTTATTCAAAGTTCCAGAAAAACAACTGAAGCCATCTACTTTCACCATCTTTGAGATGTGGAACAGGAAGAGAGAATGTGACTGGAAATGGTGGTGGTAAACAGTCAGCAAGATCATTACTGGGAACACAAACCTGAAAGTTATAATAAAATATAGATAAGGCACAGTAGTCTAAGTTTAAAAAGAATGACAAAATGGGGGTGGCACGTTAAAACCTACTTAAAAGAAAAATTGGAAATAAGCAGAAACAAAAAAAAAAGTTCTTGTAAACCTGTTTGATAGAGAAAAAACAAATAAAACCATCTCCCAAATCTATAAACAGGAAATATATAAAATCACTTTAAAGTATCAATAAAAAAAGCAAGATGCCTATCACCATTGGTGAACAGAAAGATGCAACTTGAATCAAAAATGAAACCTCACTTTTTCTCATAAGCTTGGCAAAAAATAACAAGAGTCCTGATATACAATGCAAGAAAATGAGAATTTTTATTGTATGATTTGTATAGGAGTGCATAGTGGTATAAATTAGAGAAAACTTTTACAAGTATTTCTGTTATTAATATTTTACATAATTTTCCACTTAATCTCTCAATTCTGCTTACAGAAATCTATAGAAGTAACAATAATAATAATAGCCATCATTAATTGAGTATTTATTCTGGGCCGAAAGTGATCTGAGGTATGTGCTTCTACAAAGTATTTAACTCTCAGAATGATACCATAAAATATTTACTAGCATTGCCTCATTTTATGAATGAGAAAACAGACACAGAGAGATTAAAGTAGCTTACCTCTGTTCACAGAGCCAATCAGTAGCAGATAGATTAGTCTCAAGACATCTAGATACTTCAGTTTCATTACACTGTCCCTTTAATGTAAAAAAAACAAAATGTTCATGATAGTGTATATGCAAAGATATCCTTTTTTATCTTTTAACTAAAAAATTATAAACATTTTTATATCTACTAATGTGAGAACAATTATTGTTTATTTTACTCCAAAAATATGGAGTTATTTTAAATAATTAGGTAAAAGAAAAGCAAATAAGTATAGTATTTTGATATTATGAGTTACAGTAAAAAATGTGTATTTGGTCTTCCTCCCATTTCTGTTACAGAGCTCCTAAAACCCTTGGAATTTCCTGAGGAGGCCTAGTAGATCTTTTGTCATGTTAATGAGGTGGTTTTTGGCAAACAGTTTGGGAGCCCATTGTTGCCAGAACACCCAAACATGGGATTATAGGGTTGGAAAGGTCAGTCCCATTCCCTGATTTCTGGGGCTCAAAGATGGGCTGAAAATTGAATCATTTTGCCTGTTTAATGAAGCCTCCATAAAAGGATGTGGTTCAGAGAGCTACTGGTTTGGTGAACATGGCAAGACCTGGGGGAAAGTGGCACCCCTGAAGAAGGCATGGAAACTCCATGTTCTTTTCCCCATACCTTGCAAGCCCTATGCATCTCTTTCCTCTGGATGTTCTTGAGTTATATCTTTTTATAATGAACGAGTGATCTAATTAGTACAATGTTCCTCTGACTTCTATAACCTGCTTTAGCAAATTAATCAAACCCAAGATAGGGGTTCTGGGAATCTCCAGTCTATAGCCAGCTGGGTCAGAAGTACAGTTAATAACCTGGGCTTGTGACTGGCCTGTAAAGTAGGTGGGGACAGCCTGGTGGGACTGAACCTTTAATCTGTGGATTCAGTTGTAGGCTCTAGGTAGATAGTATCAGAATTGAGTTGAATCTGACACTCTGCTAGTATCCTGAAGAGTTCTTTGTTGGTGTGAGGAAACCCCTCAGACCACCATCCTACCATACACTGGAATTATCATACTCGAAAGAGTATGATAACATACACATTAAAAATGCAAATACAGACAAACATGATGAGAGAAAAGGAAGTCACAAAACATTAAAAATAATTTTTTAAGGGAAAAACTGAATTGATCAGATTTTCATGTTTTTTTCATAATACTGTTTTTTAATGAAGAACTAATAGGGATTTGTGAATATAAAGCTTTGGTTATAATGTTACCTAGCCACTAAAATTATTGAAATATAAATTCTTAAATATGGTGGGAAGAGAGGATTGTGGCTAAGCTGTGTGAGGGGAAAGGAGTGGTAGAGATAATGGGATGATAAGTTTTCCTTTCATAATTACATTATTTTTAAGCACTTCTGCACTGTTTTTTAATAATATTAAAAATAATACTTGCACAGAAATGTGAATGTACTTAATGCTATGGAACTGTGCTTATAAAATAATTAAAATGGTAATGTTTTATGTTATGTGTATATTACCCCCAAAAAAGCAGAAACTAATATAATAAAAAATAGAGAAGAAATTACCAAAATGAAGGCTAATTTAGATAAAAACAGAAACACTTGGGGGAAACCTAATGAAGAAAATAGCCCATGAGGATTATAAATGTCAAAGCGGGGGTGTTCTTATAATTTGCAGTGTCTACATCTGTTGTTCTACCCTCTGTCATTTCTGATCTATATGGAGTACATCTAAAAATCTCAAAAGAACTGGGAGATATTAAAACAAACAAACAAACAAACAAAACCCAAAAAGCTTGGGAATATCACTTCATATTTATTGCCCATTAGAATGTGTACTGTAACAAAACAAAGCAAAACAGAAAATAAGGATAAATAAAGATACAGAGAAATCAATACTGCTGAACTCTGGTCTGAATATAAAATGGTTCAGCTGCTAAGGAAAACAGTATGGTAGTTCTCCCCCCTCCAAATTAAAAATAAAATCAATAGATGATGGCAAGAATGCAAAGAAGGGAAGTCCTCTTACACTGTTGGTGGGAATGCAAACTGGTACAGTCACTCTGAAAACAGTATGAAGTTTCCTCAAAAAGTTAAAAATAGAACCACCCTACCACCCAGCAATTGCATTACTAGACATTTACCCAAAATATACAAAAATAATGACTCAAAGGGGCACATGGACCTCAATGTTTATAGCAGCAATGTCCACCACAATAGCCAAAATATGGAAAGAGCCCAGATGCCCATTGACTGATGAATGGATAAAGTGGTATATGTAGGGGTACCTGGGTAGCTCAGTTGGCTAAATGTCTGCCTTCAGCTCAGATCATGATTCCAGGATCTTGGGATTGAACCCTGCATTGGGCTCCCTGTTCAGTGGGGAATATGCTTCTTCCTTTGCCCCTCTGCCTGCTCATGGCACACACTCTCTCTTTCAAATAAATAAATAGAATCTTTTTTTTGTTTTTTTTAAGTGGCATATAAAGGGACGCCTGGGTGGCTCAGTCAGTAAGCAGAGTTCAGCAGTCTGCCTTCAGCTCAGGCCATAATCCCAGGGTCCTGGGACTGAATCCCGCATCAGGCTCCTTGCTTGGCAGGGAGCCTGCTTCTCTCTCTTCCTCTGCCTGCCACTCTTCCTGCTTGTGCTCTCTCTCTCTCTCTCTGTCAAATAAATAAATAAAATCCCTTAAAAAAGTGGCATAGAAATAAATAGATAGATAGCTATAATGGAATATTACTCAGCCATCAAAAAGAATGAAATCTTGCCATTTGCAATGACATGGGTGGAACACCAGTCAGTCCAAGAAAGACAAATACCATAATATTTTCATTCATATGTGGGATTTAAGAAACAAAACAAAAGATCATAGGGGAAGAAAATGAAAAATAAAATTAGATTAAAAACAGGAAGGCAAACTGTAAGAGACTCAACTATAGAGAATAAACTAAGGGTGGCTGGAGGGGAGCTGGGTAAGGGGATGAGGTAACTGGGTGGTGGACATTAAGGAGGACACTTGATGTTATGAGCACTGGGTGTTATATACAACTGATGAAACATTAAAGAATCACCATATAATCAAGCAATTTCACTTCTGTCCATACCCCCCAAAAAAAATTGAAAGCAGGATCTTGAAGAGCTATTTGTGTACTCATATTCATAACAGCATTATTCACAATAGCCAAAAGCGACTTAAGTATTCATCCATAGATGAATGGATAAACAAATGAGTGTTTATATACAATGGCATGTTATTCAACCTTAAAAGGAAGGAAATTCCAATACATGCTACATAGGTGAAATTTGAAGATATCATGTTAAGTGAAATAAATCAGTTGCAAAAACAAAAACAAAACCAAAAACAAATGCTGTGTGATTCAACTTATATGAGATACTTACAGTAGTCAAATTTATAGAAACAGAAAGTAGAAGTTGCTAGCAGTTGGGAGGCAGGGAGAATGAGGAGCTATTGTTTAATATGTATGAGTTTCAGTTTGGAAGATGAAGAGTTCTGAGATGGATGGTGGTAATGGTTGTTCAATAATGTAAATGTACTTAATACCACTGAATGGTATGCTTAAAAATGGTTAAATGACAAATTTTATGTTATGTGTATTTTGCCACAATTAAAAAAAATAAAAAAACAATCAATTAAAAAATAATATGGAGCATATAACTCTTTTTCCAGATTAATTCCATTCATTCACATGTCCATCTGTATACATGCCTCAAGAGCAATATAGAAAAATGTCAATGAATTTTATGAGTGTCATATAGATTGTATGAGTTCAGATATTATTTTGAGTTTTTTGGTTGCATTTTTCTTCTTCTTTAATGTTTTGCCATATTGTTTGAAAACTTCCTCATAAGTATATGTAATTTCAAAAAATAAAGTATAGAAACATTAGAAAAATCAAAAGAAGTTATCCCAATAGGTAACACTGAGAATAAAACAATCAGCAGGCATGAAAATAAAAGAATGCTCAAGAAAACAACAACATATATTTAAATGTTACTCTTTTTGTTAATCTAATCTTTTGTTAATCTTCTTTTTTTAATTTAAACTCAATTAATTAACATATAGTATATTTTTAGTTTCAGAGGTAGAGGTCAGTAATTCATTAGTTTGTATAATACCCAGTGCTCATTATATCACATGCCTTCCTTACTCTCCATTACCCAGTTACCTCATCCCCCCACTCTGTTCCCCTCAAGTAACCCTCAATTTATATCCTATGGTTAGGTGTCACTTATGATTTGTCTCTCTCTGATTTTGTCTTGTTTTATTTTTCCCTCCTTTTCCCAGTGACCCTCTATTTTGTTTCTTTTTTTTAATTTTTTTTAAAATTAACATATAATGTATTATTAGCCCCAGGGGTACAGGTCTCTGAATTGCCAGGTTTACACACTTCACAGCACTCACCATAGCACATACCTTTCCCAATGTCCATAACCCAACCACCCTCTCCCAACCCCCCTCCCACTGGCAACCCTCAGATTGTTTTGTGAGATTAAGAGTCTCTTATGGTTTGTCTCCCTCTTGATCCCATCTCGTTTCATTTATTCTTTTCCTACCTCCCAAACCCCCCATGTTGCCTCTCAACTTCCTCATATCAGGGAGATCATATGATAATTGTCTTTCTCTGATTGACTTATTTTGCTAAGCATAATACCCTCAAGTTCCATCCACATCATTGCAAATGATAAGATTTCATTTTTGTTGATGGCTGAGTAGTATTTCACATATATGTATATATATATATGTGTGTGTATGTATATGTATATATATGTATACATATGTGTGTATATATATATATAGATAGATAGATAGATGTGTTGTATATATATACAACATATCTTCCTTATCCATTCATCTATTGATGGACATCCGGGCTCTTTTCATAGTTTGGCTATTGTGGGCATTGCTGCTACAAATATTGGAATACAGGTGTCCTTTTGGATCACTACATTTGTATCTTTGGGGTGTATATGTAGTAGTGTAATTGCTGGGTCATACAGTAGCTCTATTTTCAACTTTTTGAGGAACTTTCATACTTTTTTCCCGAATGGCTGCACCAACCTGCACCTGGAATGCACCCGCCTGCATTCCCACCAACAATGTAAGAGGGTTCCCCTTTCTCCATATCCTTGCCAACATCTCTTGTTTCCTGAGTTGTTTAATTTTAGCCATTCTGACTATTGTGAGGTAGTATCTCACTGTGGTTTGATTTGTGTTTCCCTGATGGTGAACAATGTTGAGCATTGTTTGATGTATTTGTTGACTATGTGTATGTCTTCATTGGAGTACTATCTGTTCATGTCTTCTGTCCCTTTCCTGATTGGATTATTCATTTTTGGGTGTTGATTTTGATAAGTTCTTTATCAATTTTGGACATTGTCCCTTTATCTGATAAGACAGTTGCAAATACCTTCTCTTGTTCTGTTGATTGTTTTATGGTTTTGTCCACTGTTTCCTTTGCTGTGCAAAAGCTTTTTGTTTGGATGAAGTCCCAATAATTCAATTTTGCCTTTGTTTCTCTTGCTTTTGGAGACTCATCTAGCAAGAATTTTCTGCAGCCAAGGTCACAGAGGTTGCTGCCTGTGTTCTCCTCTAGGATTTTGATGGCTTCCTGTCTCACATTAAGGTCTTTCATCCATTTTGAGTCTATTTTTGTGTACGATGTAAGAAAATGGTCCAGTTTCCTTCTTCTGCATGTGCTGATCATCACTTTTAAAACTGGAATGTGTTTTGTCTTTCCTCCCAAGGAAACTAAAGATAAAATATGTCACATTCCTGAAGCCTTGGTTGTAGGAGCAAAATGTTCAATATAGTTTCAATATAGGTACTTGAATATACTATATTTTGTTAAATGCTTTATCCACTTTCATCATAAAATATCTTGTGTTATTATTTTTCCTACCCATTATTATGATCCAGGATGGGTAGTTCTTGTTTCTTTCCCAGTCTACCCGATATCTACCCATCCTCCAGCAGAGAAAAATATAAACGTCCCTGATGAAACTTATGATAATTCACTGCCTCTGGTATTAAATCTGAGGTGCTCATCTTCATCACCTAGACTCACTGTGATATTGCTCTTTTGTATTTGTCAAACATATTTCGATTCACATCAAAAAGTCCATTTAACTCTGGCCAATATTACTTTTAAACAATGCTTCAGACAGCATGCTACTTTAATTATCTCTTTATCTTTAATTATCTCTTTTTGTCCCCAAGCAACAATTTACCACTCTCCCACCTTCTGTTCTTCTGTTCCAATCTTTCATTCCATTTCATTCCAAGACAAAAAGTAAGGCCTTCTCTGTCAACTGTGAAAGAAGTTCTTCCATTATTTTATGTATCCCTGTGATTTTTTTTTAAAACCAGGATAGCATTTAATTCAGGATCTGCTTAATAGTTAACTTCTATTTACTATTTTATCCTTAATTTTCTTTCATCAAATAGATTTGAAACTAATTGAGAGCAAAGGTTATGATGTATTCTTCATTTTTTCATGATAAATAAATAGCACAGTTTGGGATACATGGTTGACATTTATTACTTGATTCACCCAAAAATACTTCTTTTTAAAGACAAATAGTTATCTCTCATTTACCTTTGGTATGAATTATATCCATTTACCTCAGGCATCAAATTAAAGTAAGTTTTTACCATTAAAATATCTGTTGCACTTTCATTCTTAAAAGTATTACTTAAAGGGAAAAAAAATCAACTTTAGTTCCAGACAATATTTTGACTTTAAATGATGAACATTAAATGCTATTAAATCAATTAGGTACGTTGATAGGTTTATTGAGGGTAGGAGAGTAAAGGAGAACTTTATTAACACTACTCAACAAATATTTATTGTATATCTGCCTCGTGCTAGGGAGACACCAGATGGAACAAATTCGGCATGGCCATCGGTTCATCTATACAGAACATACTGAAAAGTGAAGAGGTCTGCAAGAGATGTGGTGAAGTGTGATTAGGGCCACCTTATTGTAAGCACAAGATATCATGGAAGCAGAGGGTGCCTCCCAGAGGAAGTATGGTATAAGTGGATAGTTTTAAGTGTCCAAGTAAAGAAAAAATGTGACAAATGAAAAAGAAGAGTATTTTCTAGGAGTTGAATAAAGTATAGGACTGCAGGATAAATTGGGTGGCTAGAGAGTGAAGAGATGGCAAGAAATAAGGCTGTTCTATCAAAAATACATGTAAACCATATCTGTCACTTCTGTCATCTATGACAAAATCTATGATCTCTTCCCTGCCTAGTCTACTGCAATAGCTTTCCAACTGGCCTCTTAACTTCTCCTCTTTCTCTTACACAGCAAAAGGTATGAGCTTTTTGAAAATATATAAACTATATGGTAATAATTACCCACTTAAAGTCATCTAGTACTTTACAGTTTTATGAAAGGCAACTTGAACCCTGTCTTCCTTGCAAGCTTCATCGCTTTATAATACTCAACTTGCCATATTTTAACCACAGCGATCTTTCAATTATTCAGGATCAAGACAATCCTTCTTATGTAAGAGACTTCAAATTTATTTGTCCTGTATCCTGAATCCTCCCTTTCCCCTGATTTTTTTTTTTTCTGGCACCTTTAGTTCTCAACTTGAATATTTTACTTTCAACCAGGTCTCTCTTGGAAGCTCAGGGAATTTACCTTGTTTATTTTGTTGATCACCATATGATCAGCAGGTAGGAATAAGACTGGCATGCAGCTGGTTCTCAGTAAATATTTGCTCAAATGAATGAGTAGAGGAAATTTAAATAATGACTCAGTAAGAAATGACAAGTTGTAAGCTTGCCTGGCTGCTGTATGTAAATGGATTGGAGACCATTTCTTTAAAAACAGAAAAAAATAATTGGAAGACAGTAATCCCATTGAACAGGGAAGAGATAATGGCAGCAAAGTCTAGAAACATGGAGAATGGTGGGGATATACATAGCTTGAAAGGGTATTTTAGGCATATAATTTATGGCACTTTTTAAATGTTTGGAT